>OMNM01035702.1:0-12561 GCA_900302745.1 Parablennius parvicornis | reverse complement strand
ACTCAGATGTGACTTGTCAGCAGCTGTTCAGGATGTGGATTGCCAGGCCACAAGCCCAGCATGTCTCCTTCACAGGTAGAATAGAACCAATCAAGGAAATGGACGTACTCCACCAGATTCCTCTTATACTGCTTAAAAAAAATTCAGTCTAATGCAACAAAAGGTCTTACTGATTTCAAATATGCTGTCAGGTGCCACTCTATTTATTTTTTGTCCTATTATCTTCACGTGGCAAAAGCAAGGAGAGCAACCCTAAAGATTGAAGCGTTTAGAGTAACCATAGGTGAAACTTGCATACTTTTCTAAGCACAAAACAAGCCTACATCTATGCACAGCTGATTTAAATCCTCCATTACTTGAAAACCAATGGCAGCGCTGGCTAAACTGACCCCTCGAATAATGAATTCAATAATGAATAATGTCCAAACTGTTCAGGTTGCATTCAGAAGGGCATTCAGTGTAAAAACTAATCAAACATATGGAGCTGCATTGATGACCCAAACAGATAAAATGCTTTCTTTCCCTTTGTTTAAAATTATGTCTAATAGACATTTGACTCATGTTATAATTATCAAAAATTACTTTGAAACCTGAACAATATTTTTTATAGCTTTTGTTTCCTCTGTGTTAACTGTGTTGCTCTTGCGTCTTTGTTCATCAAACAAACAAGATCTCTGTGTAAATAAAATTCAAACAAATGCAGAAACAGGGAAAATATTGCAATCCAGCTTTTTTTGATGCCGTAATCACAGCCAAAGAAAAACACTGCAGGACCTCATTTGGCTGTGTCTAAATCTGTGATGCTCTCCAGTTGCTTTCCATTGACTGATCGCGCTGATTATGGAATACAGTAGGTCGGCACAGTTTTTAACAGCTTACTGGGGAACATGCAGAAATGAAACGCGACATTCTCTGAAACGCCATTTCCCTTCCGACACTGCTGCACACTGCCCCAGGAGACCATTATGTGCTCTCTGAAATGCGGTAAATTCACACAAGGGAGTGGGGGGGGGAGCTGGCTGTGCTGAATGTAAAAGTTTTTTGTGACAGATGTGGAAGTTTGCGGGATCAGTTTGCCCCGCTGTGGGGGGAAGGCACTGTTCTTTGGGGATGAGGAAAAGGCTTTGATGTAGTTGTATTTCAGAGGAACCGTTAATTCTGCTTCACCCCCATGTGCATGTGTGCATGCTCATCAGGCCATTAGGGGAAATTTGTACATGTTGCATATTTTCAATCCTACACTCATATATAGGATGTCTCGCTATCGGTTATCTCTTATCTTCCATTAACAGTCACAATCGCAGTGTTCTTCCATTAAGATATGAATGGATCTTCTCAGTTCTTTACAGAAAAGTCTTTGTGCAGTCATTATTTCACTGCAGACAGTCTCCCTCTCTTTTGTTGCTGTTGATGGGAGCCAGCTGGTAGATCTCGCTCTGAAGGCCACACTTTTCCAGTGTTAATCCACAAACTGTTGCACCAGCGCCGCAGTTGTAAGCTGTGCCACTTAGCCTGTATCATCACACAAATCATTTTTTTCCCTCCACTTCAGTGATATATTCTCAGCAAGACAAAGAGATGAAGACAGTGACAAGTCAGACAGCCACCGGCTCGAACGCTCACACGAGGGGAAAGAGTATTTAATTAGTTTAAAGATAGCAAAGGGTGATCATGACATCAGCAACTTGGGAAGTTAAGCGACGTCTTTACTTTCCTCTGTTATTTGATGAATACCGCGCAAGAACAAAGAAGCGTATTTTTCCCTCATCTGACTGTACCATTCCTTTGATTTGGGTCTAATTGGGTGCACGTTAGCCTCTGGTACAACAGATACAACTAATTAGGCTCTTGTGCGTGTAATTAAAACGATGTACCATGGCCAAGCTTCCAGCAGGGTATGTGTTTAACAAAAGCAATTAAGAAATTTATCACCTGGAAAGATCCTTTATCCATTTTTATCATTATATCGGCCCACGTCTGTTTGTTTTAGATGACAAAGGCGAGTCTGTCCTTTTGTCATCGTCTACAGCGGAGGGAGAGAGAGAGCGAGAGAGAGAGAGAGAGAGAGAGAGAGAGAGTGTGAGGGAGAGACAGCGAATGACTAAGAAACTCTGGTGGTGTTGGAGGTGTGGAGAATTGGGTTTCATCCTGGGTGGCTGCCACTTATCAGTAGTGTTGTGATATTGGGGGGCCCAGTATCCTCCTCTGAGGCCCCATTTACACAACAACGTTTCATGTGACAACACCTAATCAGTTTAAAAAAAAAAAAAAGTGGTGCATTTGCGCTGCAGCAGCAAACACACTGACAACGGTGTAGCTAGTATGTCGTGCCACGGGAGTCGCTGTCAATTGTTTTTGTAATGAAATCACACAGACATGTGTCCAGAGAACAATACGCTATAAACATGACCAAAATCGAGAGAACCTGACATTCGTAAGGACTGATGAGGAATCGGATGCTATCAGGGGAGTCTCAATTATTAAAATACCAATATGGACTTGAAAACTAGAATACGGGCAGCGAGTGGTTCCACTATGGGTCACCATGTTTGTTAGGCAGTCTCTGCAGGGGGGAATCGCTACCGTGAAAGGATCTTTCCACCTTTGGAGCCGGTATAAAAACTTTGTGGATCCACACACCGGTGTTGTGTAAACAGACCCCCCAAAACTAAAAGTTTTTTTCGGATACACTCATGTTCTTTGTCACATAAACGGGGCCTAAGATTCCTCTGCCTGTCCCTCTTCCTCTTTTATATTCTCCACTCCTTCCTTCTTCCCTCCCTCCCCATTAAGCGATGTATTAAAGATTCATATGGCACCTACAGTGTATTCAGAATACACTACGCTCATGCTGTTCTCTTTCCTCCTTGTTCATTCTGCCCTCAACCTTCTCCCCTCTGTCCCCCATTACTCCTCTCCCACTCCTTCCCTCCTCCCTTCCCATATCAGTGAATTCCCACTAATAAGGATACTTAAAGTAAATCCTCCCAACTCTCCTTTCCACAGCGGATTAGCGTTCTCACCCTTGGCGAAGAGAACAATCGGTTGAGGGGGGCAAAACAAAAGGCCTCCATGTTGGTGATGTGCTGTTTTGGATCCTGGAGCTTATTTTCTGTCTGTCTCACTCTCGCTCATCTTTTTCCCCTCTTCCTCTGGCTGAGACAGACAGTTACTCATCCTCTGTCTCTCTTACCTCTTAGGCCTCTCTTTTCTCCCTGCCTCAAGCTCTCATGTCTCATTACTAGATATGGCATCAATGCACATACACTCTCTCTGACCACTTATGGATTTGTTTTTCATTAATAAATTTCTTAGTCTGACTGAAGCTCATGTTGTCCTTCAGACTGAACTCAATCCAACATCTGATACGGGTAATATCTGCCTGAGTAAATACGAGTTCCCAGAGGACGACGTAGCTTTCCCCATCTCCTTCCGTGTGCATTTTCCTCACTAAAAACCAATAGCAGAGACAACAAAGTTCATATAAATGATAAATAGAGTTGATGCAGGCGTTTATCCCACTCTGTCTTAACTCACTCTATCACATGTAGAAATGAGGCAGCTCGCACTAGCCCCACCGGAGTCTTCTAGCAATTAGGCAAGTCCCAGAAAAACACATTAATCTGGCTGTTATATCTAGCCTTGTTAATTTATAGTTGGGTTGGAGAAGCTCACTCATTAATTGGCTGTGTTGGATGACACACAGCGAAATTACATTTGCATAGATCATTTTTAAATTGCCACCCAACATCCAGCTGGGAGCAATGCTGAGAATAAACCCTTTGGTTTTAAGTGTTTGCTTGTTTGACGGCAGTTTAGTGATGAGAGAACAGCCACTGAGGAAAGGTGTCTGAGAGAAGTCTGTACGAGCTGCTGGGTGTTTTTTTTTTTTTGTTTTGTTTTTTTAAAGCTGCGCTTTACCGTCGCCATCTCGCCCACGTCTCCATACAAGCAGAGAAATTGGCTGTACTCAGCAGACCAGGACGGAGATAGCGAGTGGTGGGGGGCAGAGGGGTGGCAGAACGGGCACCGGAGAAGGAGTAGACGCGAGGGCAGAAGGGGAGAGTCAATTCCAAAAGGACTCTTGAGTTTCATTCCAAAAATTGAATCGTCAATTTCCATTCAGCGGACCACTCTGCAGGATTGGAAATGAATGAGTGTCAAGGTGGTGGTTGTCCTGGAAATAGAGGTTAGCCCTGGAGTGAAATTCAACGGCGACAGCGTGGGTGGGCCAGGAGGGAGGAGTGGATAAGTGCTGGAGGAGAAAGAAAGGTGGACTGGAATCAAAAGTGAAATTGAACATGGGGCCTGACCTTGGCGTGCTCCCTTTCGCGATGGCCGTGTTGATAATTCCTCTGGCTCGAGCTGCGTAGACTGGCAGCTTCGGTGTGACTGAGTCTGAAAGAAGGGACAGCTGTAATTATCAGCAGAAAGCTCAGGAGATAAAGAGACGGGAATGTAATCGTCACTGGCACACATCAGCACTATCTCACACTCAAACTTAAGGCTTGTCACCAAACATGGTTGGTGTGTGTGTGCGCGTGTGCAAGAGGGCGCCATCCATTTTCCTCCTCACATTAATGGGCTGTATGTGTGCCTTTGCCCCCTCTGCCAATAGACTTTGATGTCTGCCCCCCCTCCCACACGTGAAGCCTGAATGTGACAGAATGTCATTGCGTTCACCTGACATGAAAGACACGGTGGCACCTTCAGCGATGAGGTGCAGATGCTATCTCTGACACGCCTCAGCTACGCCACATGACCGGCCCGTAATGCCACCCTGCTGCTTATCAGGCCATCTGCAGCCTGATTAAAGCAGCTTATTTTTAGACGGTGGGGGACTAATTCCCTCTGACCTTTGTGCATCTGCATTTGATTAGAAATCGCGATCGCACAAGAGCTGAGCAATTAATCAAAAACCAAACCAAAAATACAACATCATAGCCTTTCATCAGGTGTAGATATGCATCACATTATACTTGAGGTGGTTCAGGAACATTGATTACTTAATGAATAATACAGTCAAGCAAAAGGATCAAAAGTATCATTAAAGGGATCATTTGCATTGTTAGAAGGTAACTCAGTTTCTCAGCTACTGGACCAAAGTATAATTTTGAAATGCTCATTTTTAAATGTGCAGTGCAGTATTTACTTTGACATGTTTAGAAAGACAGCTGAAGCAATCAACATACCACAAGTAAATGGCAGTCCTGACAACCCAGTTACAGTACCACTTTGAGCCACCAGATGGTGTTAAGAGTCTGACTAACTACAGATCGTATGCTACAGTGACGCTACCCTGTTACCTAACCCAATATTCCAAATTGCAATACATAAATTTTATATACTTTTTAAAAAGTAAAAATCATATTTTCTAAATGTTTTTTAATGAGTTATTACTGCTGATGCATTATTGATCTAGCGTTTCAAATTATAGTGATTATTATGCTCCAAGCAATAAACAGCAGTTTAATTAATTAATTCTTACAGAAATGCTTTTAAAATGAGCGGGGGAAAAATACATTGAGTAGAAATTCAAGAGAGCCGTGTCAGTCTGATATAAATTCGTGTGAACCTGTAATAACAAGTTAACCTTGAAAAAGAACCATTTAATACATATGGCAACGCTGAAATTCTGAAAAATGTAACTTGAAATTATACTGGATTTAAAGATATTTTTTTTTTTTTTTTTAATTTTTTTTTTTTTCCTCTTCATATTTACATATGAATTAATGGGTGAATGTACTGATGACATTTTATATACATTGAGTGATCTACTTGTATAGATAGTCATTTTTAAAGTTGTAATGTTTATTTTAAAGTGTGGCATCATCTTAATCTGGAGGCTGGAAGTCTATTAAAAAGATTTTCAGACCTGAATTTTTTATGATTATAATCGACACAAATCCAGATAATCTAATGAAATCGACAGTTGGAAACAGCATGTAAAGCCCTCATACTTAAAATTGACAGCATCTTACAAGCAAAAGAAGAGTTTTCCTTTTCAATTGCATTCGCAGTGTGAAAGTTCAGGGCACAACGTGGTTGAATGTCTTCAAGAGGTGGCCACCCAAGCTGTGAAAATCCCAGATCTATAACGCAAACAAATCTCAGCGCAAAATTTCCCATGACTTATTTGAAAGGTTTTCACAACAGCTAGAGAGAGTTAGAAGTTTTCTATCTGATCAGCTACCTAATTGCTTCAGCTCAATCTTATTCACACGCTGCACTTCCTTTGGTTGTTTGTCTTCCTTTTTAAAGTCTCATGCAAAGTAACACTTCTTTTCTTTCGCACTTATGCACACAAACAACCCTCTACCTGTCAGACAGACTGAACACTCTGGCAGCAGCGGGGACACAGCGGTGGAGGCAAGGGGAGGGAGGGAAGGATGGCAATGTGAGTGGCAGCACCACTGATCATCTCTACGATTTCAAACTTAATTAACCCGGGCGTCGCGCCACGCGTCCTCCGGCCCGTCAACAGTGAGTGCCGGCTCACAATCTCCTCGGAGATCTGCTGCGATGACGGGTAGAGAAAGAAGAGGAAAAGGGTGAGACAAGACAGATGGGAACTTGTCATCCCACTAGCATCACATACCTTAACCTGCTATTAAATAGTGATTCCAGTTTGCTTGATTTTACCATAGTTTCAGGCATCATTTCTATCGAACATGACAGCATTGTATTCAGCGAATTAACCGGCGCGATCTGAGAGGACGGGGACGTCGGTCCAATGTGTCAGACTACTCGCAGGCAGTCATATCATGAGACAAATTGAGAATGTGTTCTTAAAGCACTTTGCTTGAAGGTAAAACTGAAAGTGTAATAATCCTTTAATGTATAGAAAAACTTTGTTTATGGTTATGGTGGGTCTGAGTAGAGCCAGTCAATTATGATTGATGGCAGAAGTAGTTTGAGTAATAATTTCACACTTTCCCCCTTATTTCTGCTTCCAAATAGATTTGGATAACCTCTGGTGTGGTTAAAACCTCTAATTACCCGACTGTACATGCTTCCTCGCTCACCAAATGTGTTTTAGTGTTGTCTGCGGCTGCAGCTAATGATTATTTTCCTTCCTCGATTAATCTGGCAGTTACTTTGTTGATTAATTGTTTGGACTATAAATCTTCTCAGCACCCAAGGTGACGTCTTCATATAGTTTGTTTTGTCAAAACAAGAGTGGAGAATTCAACAATGTTCAATGCTGTCTTGGAGAGATAACAAATTTGGCAGATACTCTGATTTGAGAGCCTGGAAGCAATGAATATTATGTACTAATAACTAAATTATCCAAAAGAAAAATTGCTTCCGACTAATTGGCCATTGGAATAATAATAATACATACAAAACTTCAGCAAGAAGTTGGTTTACATATTGTTAGAATATGACACATTTATCCTTCAAAAGTTGAAACACAAATAGGCATCAATGCAGACACAAGCTGTTTGAAAGTAACAGAAGAAGCCATGAATATATTTTGTCTAAGTTTGCCTTCAGCAGTTAGAGAAGCAACAAACCCACGAAACAAAACCTCAGCTGCCCTCCGCACACACCCTCCTCTGAGACCTGACTCAGACTGTCTGCCTTTCTGTCCATCCCAGCTCTGAGAACGCGGAAGTGCCGACTCAACCATCCCTTACAGTTGGAGGGGGAGGTTTATGTACCCACAAGGGCCTGTGCTAAATTCCCACAGCCAACCATGAATTTAAAAATATCTCAGTTGTGCTGTTTCTCATGCAAAAGGGGAAGAGAACTGAGACAGAGGATTGATCGGTGACAGGACTCTCGCTCTCTCTCTTCCTTTTAAAGTTGTTTCTTTTTTTGGTGTTTCCTTGCAGCTTACTGTAAAACTTCTCTCTCACAGTTCCTCGGTTTCTCCTCATCCCTCATATCCTCCTAATATCCTTCTCTATCTCCTCATTTTCCCGCTCCGCCGTCGTTCTGACCGTCTGGCCATCTCATTTAAGTCAGTGACATTTGATGTGAAGTGGCGCGGGCCCGAGAGCTTACAGCCACTGACTCATAAAAACACACATGCGCGTGGAGGACTTGATGTGGAGGGAAAGGTCAGGCTTACTCTCCGTGGGCCTAATCACCCACTCTCATTGAGTGGCTTGCTCGCTCAGTCACACTTGATTGAGAGAGTGAGTATGTGAGAGAAATGTGATCACGGGTGTGACTTCAGTGTATGTAGGCGAGCGAATGAGTGCGAGTGGGATAGATTGCGCCTTGAGATTTGTGGCGAAGTGTGCGCGTGCGTACGTGTTCGTGTTCATCAAAAAATGTGCATTCCTGACTTGCGAACGTATGATTAGCAGATGACCGTTTCGGGTCAGGTGACAAACATATACAAATGTTGGCGTAGACGCGCTCACACGCACACACAATCCGCTTGCATTGAACATGTGGTGTAATCAGCAGCCTTATCAGGGGAACTGTGCGGCCGTAACAGGCTCATTAACTTCTCCCTGAGCCTTTTTTAGAGGGGGGAATTGGCCAAGAAGAGTGGGCCACACTCTACCCTGTCTTAATACAGTCTATTCACAACTCGATCTTTGAGGTGTGTGTGTGTGTGTGTGTGTGTGTGTGTGTGTGTGTGTGTGTGTGTGTGTATACATGTGACGTCCCCCTTTATTCAGACGTACTCTTCCCTCATGTTTGTCCTCTTTTTCCCTCATTAGTGAAACCTTCAGTGTCACCCTTTACTAAAAACAAGGCCGCTAGCAGAGCAGGGCAGCTGGGATTAAGTATTAAAGAGCCTCAGCTGCTTTGGGGCTCCTGTAGCTCAACGTTCGGCCACCAAGGCCTGATAATGGTGTTTGTTTAGCCATTAGTCAGGCCCTGCTTAGCAGCTCTCTCCCCTTCGGCTGCAGCCGCTCTGATAGATGATGGATGAAGATTGCAAGGGTCGGCGGATTGAGGGATGAGTGTTGTGAAGAGGTTTCAATAGCGTCAAGAACATTTGGTCGAAGTGTGTTGCACTGAGAAGTGGTGTAGATAGTCAAATTCAGTTTTTCATTAGTATCTGCGTGAGGAGCAGGAAGGAGGAAGTTGGAAAGTGCTTCTTATTATGAGTTAAGGCTTTTGAAGCATACATACACTTTATTTGAGTCCACCCTTCCTGTGATTAGTTTTCCTTGTTTGATTAATTAAAAAGTAGCCCAGTCTATTTCCTACTGCACAGCCAGCAGAAAGTACTTCTTCTTACTGAAAGCTATTTTAATTGTATGGTATATTTTTCTGCAGCTAATACAGCCATTATGTTTTGAGCTGCCAACGTGACCTTTTCCCTATATGTTTTGAAGTACTGGCTAATCTTTGGGCCATTACCTCATAGCATTATTAGTAAGAACCTCAGCTGAGGCTCATATCCCCCATATCCTAATGCTCAGTCACCAGTCGCTCCCTGACTCATCTTGACAAGTGACAGGCACCTGCCAGCTTACACAAAGGAGCTGTTGAGACTCAGTCAGTAATGTGTGTGTGATTGCTCTCCCTCTGTTCCTGTCCTCCTGCCACTCGATGATCCGTTGTGCCTTCTCTACTGAAGTTGCTGCACATTGTGTGCCATTCATGTGATACTCTACCTGGGTGTCTGGGAATAGTGAAAAAAATAAGAAAATCAGCATCGGGCATTGTTTTAAACTTGTCCAAAAAAATATATCGTAAAAATAAAAGTAAAAATTCGTAAAAATAAAAAGATATAACTGACTCTTGTGGGAAAAAAAAAAAAAAAAGATTTTGTACAGTCAATGCATAAATAGGAAACTAACTTATGCCTCAGTAGGCAAAGAGCTGCAACTGTTCACAGATTTCTGATGTCCCCCTGTTGCAGTCAGCTTTTTTCTTTCTTTCTATTTTTTTAATGCCTTGTTAACATGGAAACTGGTTCATGGAATTGGTGTAGATGATTAAAAACACAGCAAAATCTTTCAGCAGTGTATATCTAGGGAAGCTGATATTTAATCAGTCTTTTCCCAGCAAATATGTACAGGAGTAAGACTCAGGCAGGCAGAGATGGCAAATCATTACAGGAAATGTTTTAAGTTAAATAATATATATTCATCAGCAGAACACATGATGTAATTCAGACTTGCACTAAGAACAAGCTGTGCTCTATCCATCTTCTCACAGTAAAGCTAATCTGCTTCAAAGCACCCACCTAAAACAGTCTTGAAGCAAGATCCTCTGTCAGTCACATGTTCTAAGAAATGCATCTAAGATAAAGTCGATTTAGGGACGTAATCTGATTACATACCAACTACGTATTTGCAGTAACTGGGCTACTACAGTGTGCATAAAAGTGTTCTCCGATTACAAGCATAACTGCATTTCTTTCAGTAACCTGGTTTTTGAATGCATGTAAACGTTGTAATTTTATTCCTTTTGAATCAGTCTGTGGCAGACATAAATCTGTTCTGAGTTGGCGCCAAAACACTGACTGCACTGGTGACGTTTCCCTAAAATGTCATCAACAGTGAATTAAAGAAGAGATCTGCTTTCTTCTCAACCTTAAATGTGCCTGTTTGAGCCACCGGCTTTTAGCAGATCCAGGTTTTTTTTAAACTTTAATTTAGTAGGGCTGCTTTGGATTGAGTTAGTGATTATAACTTAAAAGTACTCTAAAATCTATACTTTATTTGTCTGTTTGTTCAGTTGAAGACAATGCCACGTGTAAAGTCATTTTCATATCGATCCAGCAGGACACTAACAATAACCCTTCTTGGGAGGTGTGGAGTGGGAACATGTGGAGCAGGATTATTGGATCGGACATCGATCGGTGGCTGTCTGACTGATCTGAAAACTAGGTTCCGTTAAACGTTGATCTGATTTAACCATAATTTCAAAACATTAGTATAATAGGGCCACAATTTATTGAATATCGCACTGAATTGGCAAGACCCAGAGGCGAAGGAATTTCTGTTAATGCCATCAGGTGTAAAGAGATCATTCCAGAGATGGGTGGTGGTCCACAGCTCCTCCTCAACATGGCTCAACAAAACATCGCTACCACTTTTAATCATTCGATTGTTTTAAGAAAATGTAGATGAGGATAAATTGTTCTTCCAATTTTGGCATCAAGGGGACAGTGTGCAGAAGAGCTAGCCAGGACACTTCAGGCTGTATTTGGTGGCAAACGTGTTGAACTTGGACAAGAATACCCACCGATAAAAGGTTTTGAAGCCTGAAAGCTATCCATCTGATCTGAAAATCTTTTCACATGTTGTCAACAGTACTTTTTCGCTTATGCCTACCATGCTGGGAAACTGATCTCCGAATTTGCTTTAGATGAACTTTGAGGTCAAAGCCACTAAAAACACACACCAGTTCCGTCTTTATATCCTCGGCTACAATAGTTCCATGCAAATGCCTACAAAAGGGCAGGCAAGCAATCACTCACTATGAGATCAGTATTCCCCTTGAAACCAAACGAAAACTGGGCACTGAGACTAAACCACATTACAAGATACCTTCATGGCTCATTGGCATTTATGCTGGTGAAGTGAAATCATTATAACCAATAAGGTGTGTAATGGATTCCTTCCCAGCAGTCAGTCTGCCTGCCTGACTTCTTAATTGTTGCTGCATGTGTGTTAGAATGTGAGTGCATGCTTTATGTAGGTGCAGGACAATCATACATCAGAAGCAGCTGATCGCCCCGGGAGGGGTTGGGTGGTGGGGGTGGGGAGTGCACGGATGAGGGAAACTACCCTGTAAGGGATCTGAGGGTTTCTCTGCAAGTGTGAGCATAAAACCTGCAGGAGTATCCTTTAGCAAGGCACTAAGTAATTACCTGTTCTTAAAATAAAAGAGCGTGGACTCTCGACAGGAGCAAGTGAAAAAGGAAATTCCCTGTGGCTATCACTCAATGTGTCAAAAAGAAATGAGTGCTGTGGGTAGTGCTGGAACCACACGTTGATTATTTGAGTGGTAGATTGAGAGAGAATTAATGGGCATGCATTCTACTAATCAATTATTTAAGTCATTCATCAAACCAATTTTTGGAAGCGTGACACTTTATGGACTAAACAAATAATCGATCACTCAAAAAAGAAAATCAACGGATTGACTGATAATGGGCATATATTTAGTTGCAGTTATGACTGTGAGTGCAGGCAGCCTTTTTATTGTTTGCACTTACAGAGCTGGACCTGAGAAACCTATCTGTGAGCGAGCTCATGTATGCATGCCTGCCTCCAAAACTGTTTGTATGTATTAGCAATCGTCTGGACGTGGCGGCAATGCCGCTCGTAGGAGGTATTGGCTCCTGAAAGTAACTCTTCTCTGCCAGGCCAGGCCGTTTAATCAGGTTTCCTACATCCGCCAGCTGTGTCCACAGAGCAAACAGCCACTCAGTCCGTCCCGCTGGAAAGCTGCAACGTCCAGCTGGGGGTTGGAGGGGGCCAGTTAGCATTGGGAGATTAGCCCGGGCCTGCCGCTGCCCAGACGGAGAGAGAGGTTGCATTTGTGTGCTTGTTTGAGGGACAAACAGAGATTGAGAGATTACAAGAGACACGAGGTCAGCTGCTGAGAAAGGTATGAGGCAGAAAAGGTGTGTGT
>OMNM01035700.1:0-10459 GCA_900302745.1 Parablennius parvicornis | reverse complement strand
CCCATTGATATCAAAATATCAAAAAATCAAAATAGTGATAGCAGAGCAAGAGGGTAATGGCTTTTGGCAGCCTCCTATTCAATCCAGCTGATTCCACTGTCCACGCTTCTCTACTGGAGCAGCACCCTGCGGTTGTGTTAAGCGTGTTATCTACTCGGACTGTGCCAGTGGTTCGAAAAGCCTCCTAATCACAGGCTCAGTGACTATCATGGTCAAGCCAGGGCTAAGGTCAATGACGGGGAAGAAGAAAAGACAACACAAGCACAACTCA
The DNA here is from genome assembly GCA_900302745.1 of Parablennius parvicornis. Classification (NCBI taxonomy): domain Eukaryota; kingdom Metazoa; phylum Chordata; class Actinopteri; order Blenniiformes; family Blenniidae; genus Parablennius; species Parablennius parvicornis. The sequence continues at coordinate 10,188 of OMNM01035700.1, read as the reverse complement.
GGAGGATTCCCATTTGTCAACACAAACTCTCTGGACAAAATATCTGACTATAAGCACAATAGGTTTTCTATTTTATCATGAAACGTAAAATCAGGAACACATTGAGTCAACATCTTACTGAAAACAGTGGGTATGAATAACACAGAAAAGACTACTGGTTCCACTTAACCCTGTAGTAGAAAAAGAACTAATGGTGACAATGTTATGGTAAGACTTGTATTTTATGTTGTCTCTGAGTTGCCAGATGGCAAGCCTTAGGTTTCCTCTTAAACAAATGGTACTGCCCCTTCAGTGATAAGGAGCTGTAGATAAAGTTACTGCTGGGATATGTCCTTGTGGCTTTAGTATAATACACTCTAATCAAAACAAGGTCCAAATACCAACAGCCTCGAGCTTGGTTAGATCCAGAGCCAAGATGGGATATGGGTTTCCTGCTAATGTGCTGCCAAAATGACAAAAGTTGTCACATAATTCATGGTGTCTGGGCCACAGGGACAGACTGACATTCTCCTTTTGCACAGGGCGAGCAATCTCAACAAACATCCAAGACTAAGATCATTGGTCGTCCTGCAATATCTCATCTGCAATTTCTGGACAGCAGATATTGGCCTATACCAATAGAATATCAGTTGTAAATGGATTATTTACAAACCCACCTATATATAGGTTGCATCCATGTCAGAGTGTGATCTTCAACGATTTAGTCTCAATTTAAAACACTAAAGCCTCGTCTTCTGGAGCACTTTCTAGAATGATCTTTTGTAAGAACTGAGGGGAAACACTGACATCATTGTTGTATTGTGATGTCTCGCATCAGTGACTTAACCGTTGATGACCTAAAGTCCCAACAGACCACCACATTTGCACTCCTGATCTTCAGATGGGCCACCTGCTGTGGATTCAGCAACGTTTCTTGAGCAGTTGTGTCTGGCCATCTTTGCTGCATTTGTGGGAAAAAAAAAAAGGTCTACTCTTGACATGTTCTTGACATGTTTACCTCTGGTTTTTGCTCATCGACCAGGTGTACACATATCAGATTGGACCCTCAATATCTTTCCACAGCCATCTCCTTGCAATCTTGTCAGCTCTATGGATGTGTGTGTGGAAAAGAGGACCCTTGACCTTGGGTCAGAGCACAGCCCAGTGTGTGAGTCAGCTGGGTGTTCAGGGCATGTAAAAGGCAGCTCTAGACCTGATTAACAACTGCATGGCATTAGCTAGTTGTCAGTTTCAACCTCGATGTAAGTGGACACAAAGCTCCGTGGCAAAAGCGACAATGGTACTAACACACATTTGCATTCTAAGACAGAGCTCCCAATCATCTGCAAACACGGCATTCCCTCCACACATACAAATAAAATGCTCCCCATCCTATTGCGAATGCATGTGTGCGACTGCTGCTCGTGCACATTTTTCATTTCATCACCTCACTGGTGTGTGACGATAGAGATAAGACAGTGGTGACAGAGATGTCAGAGAGGGAGGGGTAAGGAAAAGGGGGTTTGAAATTGAACAGGAAATTATGTACTTCAATTAAGACATGCGGAGGAGATATTAAAAGCTATACTCCAGTGCCTGGGGATAGGATGCAGGAAAGGGGAACGCAATGGAAGGCGACAGTTCAATCAGACTCCCGGGCTTTTTCACTGAGCAGGGGGGGAGGTGGAGGAAAGAGAGACAGGACAGCGATGTTTAATAATGTACTTGGAATTAGTGTAGTGGAATGTACAACACCATACTAGATACATGATGTGATACAGCAACGGCGTGAACGGCTGCACCCACAGTGGTGGGAAAAACTGGGACTGAATTTAAGACTGCTTTTGTCATATAAAATAACATCATCTTAAAACGGGCGGACACAAACCAAGAGGTTCTGTACAAGATGTCAAATGTAGCTCCAATAAAGTGACTTCACCCATCAGCAAACAAACTACAAACCCAATATTGGAGCAGGATTGCCTCCTCAAAACTGGAGGAAGCCAGTTGAAGGAAACATCACATTACACACTCACATGTACAGACTGTGTCCAAGTGTATTCAACCAATCATGAAGGAGCTGTGATATAACACAAAAGTTCTCAACAATTTCAAAAATAAAAAAATTGGGCTATTTGCTATGAGACACACGGAATATTCGAAATCAGTGAATCGCTGTGTTGTTTTAGGTTTGTCAGGATTTACAATACTGTGATCAAATGCCGCCGTATTTAACTCTTAATTGGTGTTTTATACGATGTGGCACGAGAAGAATGGTCGTTCACCCGGCTGGATGTCAACATACAACAAACACACGTCTCATTTAGTGCAGGCGAATAGCTCTATCTTGTATTATCTTTTATTTTGGCATTAAAGGCAATGTGCGTGCAGAATGAGTTCCATGATGTGCCAATGCATGGCGTGAAAGGATGTCAAACTTACCTTGCGTTAATCACAGCTTTGGCAGCTTTCAGTCAAAAGTCGATGCATCGCAGAGCAAAAAATATGCAGAAAATCATTCTCCGGCGTCTTTTTTTTTTCTTCTAAAGTTACCCGTAAAAAGAGGTGGAGCAGAGATTTAGTCTCAATTAAAGTCAGACTTGGTAAGATAAGCCGACTGCTGCTGCAGCAGCTTGGTGACAAGGAACCGAGGTAAACAACGGCTACACAGCCAGATATATACACAGCAAGTACGGTAATTTATGCTTTCAGCAAGCAAAAAAAAAAAAAAAAAAGTAAAAATATATAGGGTGAAATTAAATTCGCCCAAAAAACAGTTAGTTAAAACGTCACGATACAGCGGGGGCGGGGAAGGGGGACGAAGCACCACTAATAACAAAAACAAAAAAATCCCAACACGAATAAAATGACTTTTAAAAGCAGCTAAATTATGTCAGCTAACATTAGCTGGTTGGTGTCCTAAAGTCGTCGACCGTGTCGTGGTTTTTGCGAACCAGAGAAATCACGCATTAAAAAAAAAGAAAAAAGAAAAAAAAAATAGCCGATCAGTTCTCGCGGAGCAAGCCGACGGCCGCCAGCCAGCCAACTTGTTTTAAAGTGCAAAAAGAAATTTTTTTTTTTTTTTCCGTTCGTTTAAGTCGCCTGTTGGACGACTAGCGACGGGCTGGCTACCGCGAAAGCAGAGTGGGTAACGACTCCGGGGAAATACATTCTGTGAGGATCCAGACAGCGGAGCGGACACTCATGGTGGGCGTTCAGGGAGCTCTCGTTGACAGTGGTCTCGCAGCCATTTTGTTCAAACTAACAACACTGCAGCAGTCTGCCTCTCCTCCTCCCGGGGAGCGCCCACACCAGGAAGTGGCTCCCGATACGTCACACGCGACCAACCACAGCGCGAGACGCTAACTCCGCCCACAGCCCCACGCCCCGCCCCTCGTCTCCTGCTCCCCAAAAACCTCCGAGTGTCAGCCGAGGATGGACATAAGGAATATAACAGTACAGGAGGAGGCAGCAGGAGGATCATATTTCCAGAAGTGTGCAGGAGGAAACGCAGTATGCGGTGAAAAAAAGAAACAAACGCAGTACTGTTGAAGAAACAGGAGAGATTTCAGAAAAATGTAGCCACTGCAAAAAAAGGACTCTCCTTAGACACTAATCAATGGATTATGCAGGTTTACCTATATAAGAGGTCCAACTAATGGAAATTCCTCAGACAATAGTGAAGGTCATTTTAAAAATGGAAGTTTGTAGATATAAAGTACGATCTGAAACACAGATTCAACCCCTGTGATGTCAGATCCATCACCCCCAATATGTGTATAAAGACTGTCGTCTTAAATGTACCTATTACCATGGAAACTAGAGCTGGTAAACAGTGTTTCATTGTTTTATAGCGATGACAATTAAATGATTTCAAACATCAATTTAGTAGAATTTGTCCTGCAATAGTAAATATTGTGACTTCAAAAATACAGATCTAAAGGCGTAAATATCAATCCTATTTGTGGGTGAACCCAGCAGCAACTCAGGCTTGTTATCAGCCCAGTGCCAAGCCCACATGATATGGGTGAAACAGGGAATTCCCTGGGCAAGTTAGTCGAAGCTATCACAGCACAAACAGAGAGACGGATGGATGACAACCACTCATACAGACACTTTCACATAGGGCCAATTTAGAGGCACCAATTAACCGAACATGCATGTCTTTGGATTGTTAGATGAAGTCGGGAGTATCCGGAGAAAACCCACGCAGGCTTGTGTGAGAGATTTAAGAATTGTGGGCTTCACAAGGGATAAAGTGCAGTCTTTGGAATGCTCAGTTTGATGTGTCAGTTATATGTCCCCGACTGAACCTCATGATAACACAATCATGCCACCATGCCTATATAAAACTATAAATTATAAAATTACAATTTCTTCTGTAAACACATAGGCAAACACTGTATAGCTTATTTAAAAAAAAAAACTGGTAAGTCATTGTTTTGGTTTTGGTGTGCACAGCTATTCTTTTTTGGTTCATTATCATCACTTCCATCTGTTTTTGGTCAAAAGAGTTCTGTTAAAACAAAAAGCATCAGATGTCCAGACAAGATGGAGGAACTACAAATACTGAAAGTGCAGGAGATTTGAAAGTTAAAAAAAAAAAAAAATAGCAAATCTATTCTTCACTTTTCCAGGTTATGACATCAACCCACAAGTAGTGCACTGAAATATATTATTTGATTGAGTTTGGGGTGAAGTGATTGAGTAAACATGTAAGGATTAGTCAAGTTGCTTCTATGAACTACTCATACATAGTTTAGTACAAGAACAAGAAGCAATCACAAAGGATACTAAATGTCTACAAGTTAAAACAATAAAACAGCAAATTGTACTCAAGAAATAAAGCAAATAAGGAAAACAATTAAATAAACTACTTAAATATACCGAGTACCTTTGACCACAAGCTTTGAATGGTAATAATACAGGGTAGAGTATACTGCCATACTCTGGATAGAAACAGCACATAAGCAAGAATCACCAAAATATTTGAGCAATTGGTATATGCAACAAGAACTTTATTTAACTGACTGAAATGCCTTTTAATGGGCCCACTCGACTTTTTTTTTTTTTTTTGTCCAACCCAAAATGACCTTTGTAAGGTTGTCTTCATCACATAATGTCAAAAAAAACCTAAATTTCTGGGCTATTCACAACGTGATGGATGAGGTCGCCCTTGTGCAACCTGAACAGTGATTGCAGCCGTCTCAGAGAAAGAATATGTGGCCCCTGTCCATTCTCTGCAGCCCTTTTCACATGGAAATGACCGCTTCATACACAAGCACACAGGCACACTCACACACAGTGTGGTGGGAACAGGTCAGGAATGCTTTCCACAAAGAGGAGAGCTGACCAGTCAGAACACTTCTATAGATTACTGGGAGAGACTACTAATGAGAAAGCCAGAGGCCCTGGCCAAAAGTTTTTTTTTTTCTCATTTTCAAGGCAATATGCCTAGAGCTATTAAAACAGCAAGCTTCAACAGAATGGAGAAAGCAGATGTTCCTTACTCCGGGTTAAGAGAGGTGAGAGCAGAGGGAAATGCCTTTGGAAACACTATGAGGGATATGTACTTCACTGTGACTAATACAGTGAAAATTGAGGACTTTGCTGTTCACACAAGCTGTGTAAGTAAACCGAGGATTTTGTCTCAGAGTTAATTGAACGTGCCTCCTTGAAACATCAGTTCAGTGATTAAACAGATGACATTCACACTGAAGTACGTTGAATTACTTATAGCTTAAGTCACATGAGTAATCAAAGTGGGACCTGGAAATGCATGTGCCAAAAAGGGCAACCGAGACTTGAAATAATGATCGTAGTTTGACAAGATCTTGGCTATCAAAGACAAAATCCACTCCGGGGAGCACAGGCTTGTATTAATTTACGTGTATGGTTAAAAAAAAAAAAAAAAAAAGTGTTTGTGTAGATTAGAGCATGTAGGCGCACACGTGTATGTGGGTGTATGAACGTGTACTCGTGCTTTCCCGTGCACATCCTCTCTCGCAACTATTCCTTTAGGTGTCTCTTAGATGTTTCTTTGACTCTGCCAATTTCCCTAATTGCTTTCACATTTAAGCAGACTGCTGACAGAAGCGAGTCAATGCGAAAGGTCTGCCTGACATTCTGATAAGAAACAACCCAGACTCAAGCGGTAGGACTGCAGAGGAGGCAATCGCTCACTCCTTCCCCTCTCAGACAATGCAATCTCTCTTCCTACTGCACTCACCATTCTCTTCTTCTCTGCTCTTTTTTTTTCTCCCCTTCAGTGTGCTCTCTGGCTTTTGTTTTAATTCCAGTCCAATCATGAGCTGCGTTCCGCATAAGGTTTTAATTTCAAGCCTGCCGCCAGACTGCCACGCTCACATGCACACGTTCACACAAGAATGCGTGTGCATACACCACAGTTCAGACTACAGCATACGATACACATGCACACACACACACACACACACTCTTTAGATTTGCGGCAGAGATAGCTCTACACACTTATGTTACATGGCTACATGCATATTTAAAACATGCGCTCTGAGGTTACGCTCATTTGAATTTGCCCCCATGAGACCAAGAATCTTCAGTGAAACAATAGTCACACGTCATGTTGCATGCAACATCAATGTTTTAGCCTAAACAAACAAAGTTAGTTGTCAACTTTATTGAAACCACATTAATTAATATAAAATATTTTCTTTACACATCTCACTTCTTCAAAAGTATTATCTCAACACGTAATCTTGTGGAATTAACCAATCAAACTAAATCTGAAAGAGAAGTTAACATCCCATGACAGCACTGAGTTGGGGAAAAAAAAAAGATATATAATTCAAATGCTTTTTTCCTACACACTGCATTATAGAAGAAGACATTTATGGCTTGATGTGTGATATGGAGGAGCGGTTGAGTGTCAGTGTTTTGGTAGTGATTATGAATACACAATCCTCCTTCACAGTCTGGACTTTATGCATGTGAGTAATCAAAATGCAGACGGCGAGCTGCTGCCTCGCTCAAAGTGACATTTCCAAAGGCATGACTTGACATATGCAAAAGGACCGTCATGATGATAATTCTGACAGAGGAAGAAACCATCTCCTAACTATGCATAAAAGCAGAATGATGCACAGAGACTCTCCGAGTTCTGCTGCTTAAAGGCAAAAAACACAAAAAAACAAAAATTGTAAGTAGTAGCAAAGTGGCTGAGCTTAAACATTCGTTGTGAGTTTTCTCCCTCTGATTAGCAACGTGATTGAAGTGCCTATCCATTAAATACCAGCGCAGAGTGGTAAAACCCTGCTGAGTTGCTCATTGCTCATCTCTAAGGTCTGCAGCATTGCATTGAGAGATAAGACACTCTGCAAGTAGCTGGGGGTCCAGGAGAGGAGGAGGGATTCTTTTCATTAACTTTCATTAAGACTAAAGAGTGAATTACCCTGAACAGAAGAGGTCTGACACATCGAAGTCATTAGGTAGGGAAATGTATACACTTTCAACACTACCATGTTCTAAAATATGCATGCGTATACCAACTGCTCATGCAAACGGGCGAGTGTTCATGAAAACACACAAGTATACCACTTCCCTGTTTCCTCTGCTCAAACACAATGCAAACTTAGCAACAAATGCCTCAAATCTCTAATGCACTGCCGCATGTCCATAGAGTATGTAATATATTATGATCTGATCACAAAAGCAAGGAGAAACTGTTTGAAGCGTGTGTAAATGGGATCGCCACACTGAGTGAATGTAAAGAGTACACAGCATGTCTGTACATTTGTGTGCTTCCGTATGTGTGTCCTGTACGGGCGGAGGGAGGCAGAGCAGAGCGGAGAGTATTACAGTGCAGTAGGACAGCATTTCTGAGCTGTGGTAATTTCCCCTGAGACAAGCAAGCAGGTAAAGGCCAGCGAAAAAGGGAGGGAGGAGCAGATGAATGCTGGGATAGAGGGAAAGAAGAGAGAGAGAGAGAGCGAGCGCATCAGCAAGCGAGTATGTCAGAGAATAATGAGGAATGATACAGCGGTGGTGGCAAAGAGGCCGTCAGATTTGCACAATCAAATGCACATGGGCTGCATTAACAGACTCAAGGTTGAATTTAGTAGCTTTCATTGTCAACACATTAACGTTAACGCTTCTATTTTCATTTCAAATGCCTTATCTTGTTAATGAGTGCTTCTGAACTGACTCATTGTTTTTGTAATGAATTCATCTATTAATTACAAGTGTGCCTTTTCCTGATGACCTTGCTTTATTTTCTTACAAGCTGCAAAACCTTTTTATTAGCATACATTAAGCCCTGCTTATCTTTCATCCCCAATAGCTAATTCGTCAAATTATCACCCGGGAAAAAAAAAAAAAAAACCCAAAAAACTGCATCAACCACAAAAGTGGATTGTGTACTGAGGTTTGCACACATGTGCATGTGTGTTTGTGGGTGAGCACCCTCAATTATTAGCCCCTTCCCCCTCCCTTCTTGCAAACTCATTACCACCATATAAGACCTGCGTGGATTTTATAGTGTTTTGGGAACTGACTGGTTAATCAGATTTATTGCACACTTAAGCTTAATTGATTGCCTTTATGGATTGAAATGAATAATTAAGTATTAACAAGCCTAGTTTCTGTTTCATCATTCTGAAATGATGATAATGACCTACAAAAAGGGAAGGTAGCAGAACTGTCAATCAAAAATAAGGGTAACTTCACGCAGAGTTTTTGGCCTTAGTACTTGCTTTAGTACCAGATTATACTAACATCATGTATGAATTGCAACAATAACCTTAAAGCTCTGATATAAACACATTTCTCCACCTAATCTCAAATATCATCCTTGTAAAACCTTAAGCGAGAGATGTCTCTTGCTGCTTTGCTGTTTTAAAAGGCCCTTCCCAGGGATGTTTGATGTTTCTACTACCAATGAAGTCATATAAGCTGTTGTACACACAGGCAGTGAAAGGACAGACAGCGTATCTGGAACAGGCCGACCCAAACAAAGACAACATATCCTGACCTTCAGATGATCTTCATCAGATCAATACTATCATCAGCACAGACAAGCAGTCACAGATTAACCCAGCCGTCCCCCCAACTCAAACGCGTGCCAGCAAGCGAGTGCACGCGCGCTCGCACTTGCACAGAATAAACACACACCTTGGTCAGTATGAACCCTGTGTGTATCGATTGGTTTACACTGAATGACACTCAGACACACCACATGTGTACGTGAGCTTGTTGACTTTAGTTTTCTCTGGCTGGCTGGTTCCTGCATGGAGTGGCGAGTGGGAGGGATGGATAACAGCCTATTTGGGGAAAACAAAGTCTGTACGTGTATGGAGCTGTATGAATTTGCAGGAGAGGTGAGTGCATGACCTGTAGCATCACAAAAAAATGTATGAAAATGAAAGACTCAAAACTATATTCTCAAAACCATCAAACTGTTGGTGCTAGCTTCTGTATTTACATGACCATCTGACATTAGAGAAAAAGGCACAATAAAGGCCATGTTAGCAGTCCAATATCAAGTTCTACATCATATATAATTTTTCCACATACCTTTATGCAGTACATTAAACATAGACATAGAGAAATATCTGTATTTGATTCCCCGCTAGACATTTACGGAAAATATGCAGCGGCGCAGTGAGCAAAACAAGCAAATTGATATCTACATGTCTGCAAGTGGCCACAAGGCAACTACCGTAATCTAACATCCAATGTAAATGTTGGTGGTGTATCCACAGGCGAGAGTTGATATTTAGAAGTCCATTAACACAGGGTGGAGATGGGTTAATTCACTTTGTGTGGCTGGAGATCCAGGGGGAGTTTAAGGGCATTACAAAGAACAGGAAGGAGGGAGAAAGAGAGTGATTTTGAATGGAGAGAGGAGAAAAAGAAAAAGGGGGTGATGTGTAAAAAAATAAAAGAGAGGAAAGGAAGAATGCAAATTAATGTGGAGAGAAGTAGATGTGCATGCGAGGAGGCGCCGGGGTAAGAGGAAATGTGGGCATGGTGGTAGAGGAGAGTGAGGTGGTAGTGGTGGTGGAGGGTTTGTTGTGAGCACCGCTGCCTGCTATCATCCGCCTGAGCCTGGGCGTCAGTTTGATTAATGCTGCTTTCCTCCAGCTGACCTCCAAGGTCACTGGAATAGTGGGTATTCAGCCTCTCCCATTCGCAGCCGCACCGGAGGGGGGTAACAGCCGTATAATAGGCTCCTTC
>OMNM01035697.1:0-18280 GCA_900302745.1 Parablennius parvicornis | reverse complement strand
TTTTTTTTAGTGTCCTCAACCTCAATCTCCCCTTGCTATGTATACCAACCTCCTTCTTTCTTCATCTCTGCTCCCACAGTTCCCTGAAGGGGCTATGGGGATGCTTGCAAAGCCTTCATGGTCCTTTCTAGTGGGGAAAATGAGTTTGTTGCTGACTCTGTGGGAGATATTGCATGCAGAAAAGCAGGCCATTGACTAACTGTCATTTAGCGTCTGGGCTTAGTGAATTAAAAAATGCAGACTTCAGTCCTATTCTAAGCAGCTTCGATGGAGGTTGGGTAGCAGAGGACTAACTAGCGTGTTTGCATGTACTTATCAGCAAAGGAGCACAGATGCATGTCTGTTATGATGCACTTAGCTCCTAATTTGTCCAACAAATCATAACCTTAATAGCTGAATATTTAAATACCACAGGTGCACATAATGAGTCAATGGTTGTTGTTGTTGTTTTGATACTCAAGATAGACAAGGTGGTGGTGGAGGTGTGCGAGTGAGGTCAGCCAAACGCTCAGTTCAATTTCTGCTTTGCAGGGTGTAATCATCTCTCACCCGATGTTACCGACACAAAGACTGTGATTTGCAACAAGGGAGGAGGGAGAAAAACCTGGAGGAGGATGGTGTAGCAAAGTTGATAGCGCAATAAGCAGCAAGGCATGTAGAGTGGGAGTTCTTAAACATTGTCCTGGTAAAAGAACAGACACAACTTTTGTCAGTCATTGTCATAGATAATCAGTAATCAAGACCACCTTACTCAACCCAATGATAAGATAACAGAGATGCATATATTCCTTTGAATTCAGAGTGTTTTGGGTTATTTTGGGGAACTTTGAAGTGATCTTTCTGTAACCAGTAATTTGAATTCAAGGGCAAATGCTTTTAAAACACAAGCTACTTGATTGTATAAAACAGAACCATTTGGTTTGTTTAATATAGTTTCAGTTTTGCCTAGGACAGCTATAAATCACCAGAATTTGCCAACATAAATCAATAAAACCACCCCGTGCCTGAAATTCAGTCGTTTTTTTTTTTTCCCTCGTATCCTGAAGTCCAAAAGCTCACTTTCAATGTTCATTCAGACAGGGGATTTCATGCTGTGCCTATCTTTGTGATCAGATAATTTTAAACATTTGTTCATCTTTTACTCCTTTTGTTCAGACTATGAATGTGTGTCTCCGGCGAAGGTTTGCAGAGATGATAGCACCTGTTAGCTAAAGGGGGCTCAATCATGAGCAGTCACGCATCATCTCATTGCGATCCCACCATGTGGGAAAGAGGGCAAGATATGTGCACTGGGCTCAAGCTGAGTGGAGGCACAGTGTAATTCTCCTAATTGGAGATGGCCTGCAGCTCTGGTAAAACACATTTGGAGAAAGGGAAGAGGATAAAGCATGGGCAGGTAGAAGATCAGGACCTTCAAGCATTTTATGAATGTATGTATGTTTCTCTGAGGGCATGCTACATTGAGCTTCAGCACAAACATGCAGAAGCAAAAGTGCGCACACATGCATACACTCTTTGACAAACTCATGCTAATCCATGTGCGGTAATGTAATATATGCATAGCAGCCCCTTGAGGCATTGCACCTCCATGAGGAAAGAAAACTAAAAGAGAAATTCCTCCTTCGAGTGAATCTTATTAGCATTCCTGTTGAGACAATGCACCTCAGGCCTTTTTACACATGTGCAGGTTTTTCAGACGGAGAGGAGAGAGGCGATGGAGGTGGGTGAGCAAGTGTGGAGAAACATTCAAAGAAAACAACAGGGAGTGTTCCCCCTGCTGGACCATCTCTTACCTGTGCAGCTTTTTCTTTAAAAAAAACTTAAAAGACACCAGTGGATCTAACAGGCAACATGGGGCAGCAAGGATTATGAGTTCCAACCTGCTGCACCTCGATCACTAACTGATTACATACAACTGAGTTTTGCCAGCAATGTCTTCAGTTCCTTGTTTTTGGCCTATGCTCCATTCACATTAGTCCTTTGCATCTACCAGGGAGTCAGTTAGTAAATCTGGGCAATGCAGCAACAAAGAGGATGTCAGAAACTGACAGCAAACCGAGAGAGACGTCTTTGATCAGGGAAGCTCTGTGACTCCACACAGCCCTATTTACTCTGGTCTGTCTGACACACAGCTGCCCTGTTGTTGCAAAGCATGGAGCGACTTCAGGACCCTCTTCCTCACCTTTTCTAAGGCCCACTGTTAGTTTTGACAAGCTGAAGCCAAGCTTGATTTCTCCCATGGCTGGCATGCCACGGAATAACTGTCGAACAAAAGCCCAAGCAAACATTCCCAATTAAAAAGCATTCATAAAATGTGGAAGCCCGAGAGAGAAAAACATTCTTTCAGCATATTGTGCACCATCATGAGCGAAGAAGCAAACATGCTTTTCCTAATGAGCTCAGGATAAAAATTCCCCACCATACTATGTTGGCTTTTCATGGCTTGATTTCACATCCATTTATCCGCCCCCTCACAGCAAATGGGCTTGAGAATTTATGCTTTTCTACAACAGTGGTGCTATCAAAGCGGAAAGCAGCCTTTGGATGGGAGAAGAAGATAATAAAAGGGTTATACGACTGGATCAATACCAGAGCTCTGGTTTGTGTTCAGGCAGCAGCATAAAGGTGTAACCGAGATTGAAGCACTTGGGCCAGATGGCAAGTAGACATGGTCGTGTAAAGAAGTTTTGTAGGTTTAATTTTGTTTCTATTTCGTGAAAGAGTAATTTATGTGCACCCAGCTAGGACATATTTGGTTGTTTCTTTTGTAACTGCACTGCATTATATTTACGCTCTGCTGGTGGTAGGTTCAATGTCTTCTTTTACGCTGTTTGATCTTTTTTTTGTAGTTGTTTTTCTTTTTACTCATGTACGTAAGACACAAAACACCAAGGCGGAGCTGGATCTCATACAGCTTTGGGTCTCCAAAGCTGATTGAATTCTTAAGCTCATTTCCCTTCAGAAAGGGAGCGAGAGAAAAGAAATTATGTATCTTCCAAATGCTCCAAGACTATCTTTTGCCTTTTCATTCTCTTTGCAATTTAACTATGTAACAAAATGCGGTGAGGTTCAGATTGATTGATATGACTTGCTTATGCACTCTGCTGTTGCGCTCAACTTCAGTAGAAACCATTTTTATTCACAGAGACACTAAAAACAAAACTTTCATTGGATTGTTGCACTAAATTTAATTCTAACTTTTTATAAGTGAGGGAGCTAAGGGTTTTGAGTCATTGATTCCTGCATATTGCCTTGATGGGAAGCCTTTACAGCTGCACAAATGAGCATATAATGGTATCCCCATGATGCAATTTGATTGGATTACTCTAGTATCCAGGAAGATGTTGGCAGTGCATTGGAAAGAGTGGACATGCTTAGATTGAGTTTGATTCAGTGGCATGGATGGCTGAGCTGCTTGTTACTCTCTAGTGTTTCCCCAACTGCTAAATTATCTGGAGAACCCAAGTAAATTACCCTAATATCTGACTTAGAAGCTACTCTTGAGTGTGTTTGTGCAGCACTGTCCAACAAATACATCATCCACAGTAACTTATGGTTGAATTCTCTCAAGTATTCTAGCTGCAGTCTTCTCTGCCATTAAATGAAAGTCAATCGTATATAGGAAGTATATTGGTGAGGACTATTAGTCATGCTTCTGTTTTATTTCTAATTTAAATACAGTTGACACATTACAGCATTTCTATTTGATGTGATTCCCCAAGCGGATTAGTGCTGCAGCTCAGTGGGAGAGCAAAGCGTGGCCACCATAGCCTTCATTTGCCACTAAGAGGGGTCACTGATGTGCCACAGAGAATGGTTGGGGTCCCGTTAACTCCTGTACATTTCACTTCGAACAGAACAGGATGGAAAGAATTAGAAGGGAGAGAGAGCAAGAGGAGAGAGTTGTGGAAAAAAGAAAGAAAGTGAATAATGGGATTATTTGTTGCAATGGAGATGAGAAGTCATGGCAATGTCAGGGAAAACACTTTCCTGATGACAGAAATACTGGAGAGTATTGTTAGCTGTGGTGGAGCGTTGTGCAAATGAGAGTAAGGGGGAAGGAATAGTGGGGGGAGATAATGAGGCGATCAGAGTTGAAAAGACGGCCACACATTTTACACTATGGAAGCAAAGAATCAAGAGTGGGATGGTAAAGAAAATGTGACATACAGACACAGGGACATGTATTATACATTCATGTATTATGGCTGATCATATTGGCAAAGCTTGGAAAGGCGGAAAGCGAGAGCTTGTGACTGCCTTGAAACCAAACCCTGGCGAATAGCTGCGATGGATTGGAGATTGACAATAGTGTTATTTAGATGAATGCGGGGATCATTCTTGACAGTAAGCAACATCTAGCAGCCTTGTGAGTGTTTATAGCATCATATAAGGTCCATCATACCTCTGTAAACAACATCTTTTCATATGTTTAAAAAGGAATTATTGTTATCCCTTTAGGCTAGAAGGAGATGATCTGCTAACAGAATGATTGTCATCAACACTCCCACTGAAGGCAATTGGCAAATGTCATGTTTACCATAGCTAATTGTTTTTTGAATGACTTACAAAGGTATGAACAAAATGATTTTGTTTGTAACCCCAACCCACACCCAACCAATACCCTAACCTCACAACCTCTAACAGAGGCAATTAAAAATCCAGCAAAGATGTAGACATGCAGACAGAGGAAGTTGCACGCCTCTTGACTCCTTCCCTCCCTGGGGGTAAACCACTGTCTGTGACCTTCAGCAAGGTGTGCAATTTTCAGTCAGTGAGCATGTGACAAGTGCAGCAATTGCATTGAACAGAGGGTCTTATCAATGTGGGAGTCATCTCATCAAGCTGACATGCAGATAATAATATGGCTGAAATATGAGAAAGACAAACTGTTTGGAAGGAAAAGCTTTCGGCTCAGCACGTCTGTCTGCAGACAAGCACTCGTCCTTGGCCCCAGTCATGGTTTGGTGTGTGTGTGTGTGTGTGTGTGTTTTCCCTGGGATTGTGTAAGATGCCCTGCAATGCACCTGACTTTGCCTTTTCAATTGTGTTCACGTGCGTGTCTGTGTGATGCTGTGCGAGAGTGATCTGTGGCTGGAGCCATCCCTCAGGTGTCTGATATCTGATCGCCTGGATTGATCGGCCCAAGGAGAGCGTGACATTCAGCTCGTACTATCACACTGCAAGCTCATCCCATAATGAGGCTGTGCAACAACAGTGGTAAAGCCCCCTCTTTAAAAAAAAAAACAAAGCAAGAACAATAGTTAGTTACACTTTGTAGTATCACACAACTAAAAAAGAAGTTGTGCAGATTTCCCAACAGAAGATGGAAGATGAAGACTTCCATAGCTATGTCACACTATGGGGGGAAGCTGCCTTTTTTACGCTGTAAGGTGATTCCCCAGGGAGCCCAGTTCCATCTTCAGACGAGATGCAGAGGCTTTTAGCAGGGCTCCAGGCAGCACAGGTGGTACCCCTGTATGCATTGATCTCTCAGCACTTTATAGGGAGTCATTTGTGACAATGGAATATACCCAAGCAGGCCTATCAGACACGGTGCACTTTTACCACCAGTGAAGTCTCTGCAGCATTGCTGCCAGTATATCATGATGTCGAATATAAACTATGCTGATTTTACTAATAGGATTTATTGGCCAAAGTACACACGATCGGGTTACTTGACTGAATATAACAGTGTGCTTCTCAGGTCTCAGACGTCACTTGCAGTTTTATTGGGATTTCTTTTTTCTTATCACCTTACTCAACCTTGTACTCTTTCACATACTTTTAAACTTTGACCTGCATTCAAATGCAATGGTTTGGATTGCACCGATTTTGTAAGTTTATTTCAATAGATCAATTCACCCATAGCAACTTTCTTCTAAAAGTATGCACTTGACCTTGGTTGGCAATGTGGCTCTCTGTTGTGCTGCAGGTATATTCACCAAAACACTGTTTATCCGCCACTCAGATCCAAGAATAACATTTGCTCGCTTTTGAAACCAAAGGTGCCTTTCATGCCGGCTTTAAAGAGACTGTGAGCACTGCTGGAGCCGACTGACTTCTTGGGGCACAATGAGAATCAGGGTTCACCAGAAAGAAATTTAACAACTTAATTGAAGCAACTGTCAAATAAATATATTTGTGCTAATTTTCAGATTAAGCCTAACTTCAAATTGTAACATTTAGCTTTATAAGGTTTTTTTAATTGAATGTGCTTTCATCTTAGACATACTTGACAAATTTTTAAGTAAAATGCTTAAATAAATATATTTAACTACAGCAGTAACTCAGTTGCAATGGTGCATACAACAGGCCTATAACATTCTGTTAATCTGTTGAAAACTCCAAATTATTCTTGATTCAGAGCAGTTGGTGGAGATGAAGACTGGTTGATCCATCTCTCCGTCATCATGACTCTTGTGTGACTGTACCAGAGTAGCTGGTGACATTTAACCACCCTTTGTTTTACCATTATAGCTGTGGATAAGGACAGAAGTGATATAATGCTCCTTTATGTGAATTCACATTTAGGATGACAGTTCAAACCTTGGCCATCAGTTCGATGAATGGTCTTTTCTTCGTTGGTCCATGGGGCCATTTTCTCACAGTCAAGCACTGGGAGACTGTGGCAGCTCTCTTCTATTCACATAGTTTCTTTCTCCTCTTCTGCTATAAGATCCTCTCGACAAAGCTCTCTCTCAGGGGAAAGACTCTCCATCTGCATACCCATGGAGACCTTTGCTTACATAACTTGACATGATAGATAATGGTCTTGTGGAAACTTTCCTTTAATACAAAGTTTAATTCATTGATGAAAAAAAAAATATCAAGGAGCTATCTTAGAGGTGCCAGGAGTCGCACCACATCCCTCTGGATCTATTGCTGGAGTCCTGAAAGTGGAAGGTCCCATAAGATGTCATTAATATTATCTTTGCTGACTGGCTGCAGGGATAGATTGTGTCTCTTCATTCCTTGTCCTGAATAATCCTCAATCATGAAAAAAAAAAAAAAAAAAAACTCTTTAAAAGTGTGCGACTGAATCTCAGTCGTTAATGAATAAATGAGGAAATCCAAGGTTACTAAAAGCAGACAATGTGTTTCATGGATAATTGATGAGACATTATTCAGTTTTTGTTTCAGTGTAGATGTGCTGTTTTGTTGTGGTGCCAGTAATATCTTTTTATGGCTGGTGTTGCTTTGATACAGCTGACATCGCAGTTAGTATCGTGTATTTGGCATGGCCAACAGCCATGGTCATCAGTGGCTGTTATGCCTGTCTTTGATCATCAGCTGGGAGGGCAGAGCCTCACACTTCACAGCACCTGGTCTCTTCACGCCCGCCCACACACACGTACACATGCACATACACATGCACATGCACACACACGCACACACCTTCCCGCAGTCTGTTGTGTCCTTCCAAACTCCTTTACCTACCGCTGCAGTCCAGATGTCCATCACGACAAACAGGATGGATAGATAGATAGAGCGGGGTGGTCAGTGTAAAAGAAGCATTTTTGTGTATTCTCATACTGTTGTCTGCAGCCTTTATGACAAAAAAAAAAAAAAAGTATTTTGGCTTCCCTTCCACCAAATAGGTTTAGTCAGGAGTGGGAAAAACATATCCAACCTTCCAAATGGAGTTAATGCAACTCATAAACTTTCATATACGTCAGTCAGCCTTATCATTATGACCCCTTATGAATGAAGTGAATAACATTTTTACAATGACAAATTTCTTGGAATGGATGCTGAAAGTTAAGATTTTATATTCAAAGTTAATGTGTTTAAAACATGACAGGATTTGAGTTGTACAGTTGTTCAAAACATCTCCAAAACGGCTTCCTGTTCATCAGTGGTCAGTATTTCACAATACAACAGAATAACTGTTTGAACACTCCACACGTGTGAGATTGTGTGTCTTGGGTGAAATATTTTAATGACGGTTACAGATCCATGAGGCTGGTGGGTTCATCCACAACTCTTCCTGATAAAAACCGGCTTACAAAAAAGTGAATTTTCTCACGTTACAAGGAAGGAAAGGCTTTGACCCAGCAACAGGGATAGATTTAGTGGCTTTTCTTGATATTGTTAAGATGTCTTAATAGTATTTTTTAGTTGCAATTTATAACCACATATCAACCAGACAAATCATCCAGTCCCTGCCATTAATAGTGAACTCACCAATAGAGTGGCTCGAGAGTCAACATTATTCACCTGCAATGAAAGGCTCTTCACAGGACACATAGTAGGATGTGATGCATATTTTATTTCACAAAATACAGAAAAAACTGTCACATTTGTCTCCCTGAACTTCCAGATAACACTATCTTTGAGAGATTGTCTTCAGTGCAGCCAAAAAACAAAAACAAAACAAAAAACCTGTTTATTCACTCCAGGCTACTGTAAGAGCCACAGTGGAGGCAGGAGAACGGCACACAGCCGTGGATGCTGCTGGACATGTTCAGATTTAACATTTGCTCTCACTTGTTTACACCAGTCACACTCAAATGAAAATGTTTTTTCCAATTAAAAACAATGGCACAAACAATGTTATCACATGTACTTCTAATTAGTGGCTAGAAGTATTAATCAAAATGCAGGAGGTCCAGTATGAGACAAATAAGTTTGTGGTCAGGAGGCAGACTGTGAGGCTATTTATTGGACATGAGACTTCAGAGGTTTCTTTGCTGATGTAATCGCACACGTTTTAGTCACTTTGCATTTAGCTCCTGGAGATCAAAGGCCATAACCAACATTTTCCTAATGTGCTCATATTTTTCTTAGGTTGGCGTGTCCCCTCTTCAGCACTCATTATATGCAGGACACCTCGTAAACCTTTTATAATTTGCTAATGTAGCATTTCAGTTTTGAGGTCACCTTTAATAACACATTCCTCTGAAAATCCGGCCTTATCTGAGGCTTCACAGTGAAAAGACTATTAATGTGCCATTCCAATTTGTTATTGGTAAACACTGTGAAATTGTATGAGTCAACAGCTTCACTGAAGACCTGATTTGCATGAGTTTGTCTTTTGAAATAACATCCTCCCTCTTAAAGTATGTTTTAGTCTGCACCATCTGGCCCTTAGTTCGGTTCTGTATCAAGCACTGAATAGTCATTCTCCCACTGAGATCGGAAGGCTTCAATTTACTTTGCTGCATAGACGACTGTTAAAATGAGCGTCAAAACTCAAGCAAATTATATGATCTATGACTGCATATCATTTTCTATGCTGACTAAATCTTAATGAATATTTTGTGGATGGGCTAACATTCATCTTGTAGATCTCTGATTCGTCTCTTTTGCTTTTTGCTGTGTTTATTTTTTTCTCATCCTGAAATGCCAGACTGTACAGACCATAAAACTCTGCTACATAACAGTCACAGTGAATGTATCTAATGTGTATTTTTATCACGCCTTTGAAAATGGGCGACTGCCAAGTGGAGGGATAATAAGATGTGGAACGTGCGGGTGAATTTTAAAACAATTCCAATTTTGCCCTCCGTTTCCATTATCATAATCTTCAAAGATGCTTGTCTTGTTCATTTTGCTCATGACCCTGGCAAGTAAGTCATTGAATTTCCTGAAATAACTGCAAATAAGAGAGCCATCATTAAGATCCCTCGTGTGTAGAAGTGATAGGACAGCAGAGACTTCGGATATGAAAGGACATCCAGTTGATGGCTCTGCAAATGATCTGAACTCTACTCACGACATGAATGCAAATCTGTCAAGTTTTCCTCTTCTTTCTGCAGAGCTGACTGACCCCCATAATTAGATGAGTACTGAGAGATGTGCTCAGCTTGTGGCAGTCCTGATGTGAAATAGAGTGAAGTGTTTTTTTATGCACGGATTAAAGGTGCTGAAACACAGGGCATCACTGATTTTAGCACTGTACCTTGAATTAACTCAGCATAGTTGGTCTATTCTCATACTAATATTTTACTGAGGAAATATTTTATTCCATTTTTTGGGGGCCAGTTTCTGTTTTTTCTCTTTGATGCTCACTCTCAGGGTTTCGCTCCCTCAAACCTGGATTGGAGTAGGGATTGAACATTGTATTGTATCAGCATTACAGCAGTTTTGGCGCCACTGCTAGAAATAATGCTTCAAACTAAGTGTTCTACCAGAAGTGTCTGTGTTCACCACACAAAATCTGCCAGTCCTTTCAAAACATTGGTGTTTGATTTCATGTTTTACACAAGCAAACACACTAAAGCTTTTCTTAGATCAGAACGTGTTATATAAGCAACAACATGGTCAGATTTTTCAACATAAACCACTATAATAGGTGACTAAGAATGTGATGCTACCATGCTGTTTTTACACAGTACAGATTGTAAAGCCCTTTTCAAGTAAATAGATGAGTAGTATAAGCCTATATAAATAAAGCGGAACCCTTAAGACTTGATAGCCAAAGCTTTAGTCACCAAAGCATCGGCAATTATGTGCCAGTCACGAGTAAAATCCCAAAATGGGGTCAAAAACAGCAGCCAGAATAAAAAGTGATAATAATAGGACTGACTTAGAAGCAGAAAAGAGATTTGTAAGCGGGCTGGTATGTACCCCAATGTATACATACTGAGTGGGATGGAGCTGTAGGTGGCTTGCCAACCACTTTATTTTCATCATATATGTCAGAATATCTAAATGTACATCTGAAAATCAGTAATATGTAAATGCTGGTTAAAAACACAAAACAATGTGGTGTGATTAATAATACAATGCACAAATGTTTTTTCCTCATAATGCTCTAATGAATCTTGCAGCAGACAACAAACTGAGGTCTGAGGCTGAATTCTTACTTCAAACGGTGGTTGATGCACTGATCTTAACGTTTCTTTCAACCAATCCATTGACCAATAATTGCTTGGCCCTGAAAACATAAACACCTCATTATTTATGTCTGTGTGCCACAGCAATCTAAATATGTTGATGGTGTTTAACATACTATGCATACCCTGGCTTGAGGTAGGAAAAGTGAACTTGACGTATATACCTGATGGAAGTTGGTTTATCAAAGTTACTTTCCTCACTTCTGAACAAATACAATGAAAAACGGCCACAAAAAGAACCAAAGCACTTAAAAATTAAGTGGCTTACAAGAAACAAAACAAAAAACCACAAATCAGTTTGAACCCAAAAGCAGACTTCAGTCTGGATAATCCAAAGCGATGTCAGGCAGCATGCAATGTCCAAAACCAGAAAAAAAAACAAGGAACATGAGGAGTGGAGGGTCACAATGACACACAGGTTCAATGACGACCAAGCACTGGGACAAAGGTGGGAGAAAAGTAAAAATATGGGAAGACACCGGTAAAGCTCATGAGGATCATGGGCATTTGGAGAAGACAATTGGTTAATTGGAAAACGCGAGGGGAGACACACACAGAACAGCAGACACACAAACACAAGTCACAACAACAGATACTTATGGAAAGCCAGAACCAATTAACACACATAAAGACACACAGGAGACCAACAAAGTTTCACGGGGGATCAGATGGGACAGACGGAGACTTCACAAACGAAGTGAACCGAGGGAGACATACAAATGCAGAGCTGAGCACTACGCTAAAACAACGAGAGCCAGCTGAGGGCAGCACCTGCAACCCATTTAGTGACATGTAACTATTTTAAATGAATAACTATGTTTTGGGTTTTTTCTCCAAACCTTTATCTGTGGTTCAAAGGAAAATTTTACTGTCAAATTTTCCGAGGATGAAACTAAAGTGGCTGACTTTGACACAGGGCAAAATGTGTGTCATTTATAAGGCAGTGGTCACGTGACGATTGAGTCCTTCTTTAGTGTTTCTATGAAGCTCTCTGAAAGTTTTATTGTGTAAAATTATTCATAATTAAAGTTTTTATTTTTCAAAAAGACTTCTCAAGACAAAAATGGAGGATTTGTTTTGAAGGAAATTGTTACAGTGCACAAAATTGCCAAAAACTGTTTAAAAGTAGGCAAGAAAATATCTACAACCTCAATGGAAAAAAAAAAAAGAAAAGAAAATAGCTACATTTGTTTAAAATCAACTAAAATTGCTTATTGTAAAAATAGCTCTTGCGACTTAAATCACTAAAAACAGATAATAAGGATGAAACAAGAGAAATGGCCATAAGAGTTGAAATGGCTGAATAGTTAAAATAGCTAAATATTGGGCTTTGTTGATGGGGCATTAATATGGTTCAATTAGCATCACTAACTACACATGGAAGTAGTTTTGCCACTCAGAAATAACCTGAGCAGTGTAATAACGTTTAACATACATGAAACAAAACAAAACAAAAGCATAACATCCTCATCTAAAAAATATTAACTAAATTGAAAACAACTCTCTAACATGAGAATCAATCCAAGGTCTGTCATCCAATATTTTGTTATCAATTTGCTGTCCACTCTGCTCTCTTTTACATCAGAAGGACCACAAAATCAAATAATCATCACCACATTCAAAGGAAAGACAAGAACTGCACACCATTTGCTGATACCTTTGCATTCTGCAGTTTGCTGATTTGCTGTTTGATTTTATCGGCTTTGTAAACAGCCGAGTATCTTCAAAGAAACTCACATAGATCAATTTTCCACAGAGATAATCACTAATAGACCAGTATTATTCCCCAAAAAAGGTTGGTGAAAAGCTGATAAAATCCTATGTTATTATCATAGTTTGTGTCTTAACACATTTTCCCTTCTTCCACTGCCCTTGCAAAACATATTTTGCAATCATGAAAACACTGTGTACCTGTGAAAGTTTATAAAAGCTTACACTGAAATGCCCAGCTTTGTATTTAACAGCACCTAACATTTCATGGAGTTAAACACATCATCCAAAATGTACCGCTCAATTTGCACTCTATAGCAAATAGGTAATAGTGAAGGACTCAAGATGCCAGACATTGCCCTTGGTGAAACAGAAGCTCATTTTATTGGAACAAATGAAAACTTCAAATCACCAAAATAAAGTTCTTGAGATCAAATGAAAAAAAACAAAAACAAATAAGCACTGGAAAGTCCAAACACAAAGGACACAAGATTGAGACACTGGAGAGCTCCCAGCACAGAAACGCAGATGAACCAACAATCAGAACACACAGACGACGCTCAGTATATACTCCAGTCACCAGCTGAAGACAATCACACTCAAGCACAGGTGAAACACATCAGGGAAAGAACAGACACGAGGAGGGCAAATCAAGAAGCCTGAAACCAGAGACAGAGTTCGACTCTCAAAATAACACAAGAACAAAATATGTATCATGACAAATGGCATCTTAAAAACAAGCAGATGTTATACCTAACATAACAAAATGTGCAGCAAAAATACTAGATATTAAAACAAATCTGAAATAAAGAAAGAAAGCAAACAAATCCCACATTGTCATACTTTTTGTGTATTTATGTCTCACCAGTTAGGGTTTGATTGGAGCTTTCTAATTATGACATCTCATCTTTCCTCATTTCTTGCAATTTGGCACCCAACAGGACAATTAGTGCCACCACTGTTTATCTTGATGAACAAACTCCTAATTTCACAAGCAACATAAATTTCTTGTGTTATTTTCCCCCCAAAAAAACTGGTTCACATATGTGATCCACTTAAGATGGCAACTGGGGTGGACACAGCTGTGGTTCAAGAGCAAGTAGACACAGAGGTGCAGAGGTCATTTCACTACTCTGTTGAGTAGGTGGAAAAAAGTGCAAATAAAGTTATTATTAGCAAAAGAGGAAGTGAGAAGGTGTGAAACTGCAGCAAGACGCAGAGAGTGAGTCAGAGTGACAGCACATCAAAATCCTCCTTTGAGAGATGTCTTATGAAACTCAACCTTTGTGGAAACAGTAAAGTCCAGTGGCAATGTAGTGGCACCCTGAACACAGCAGCAACCTTGCTCATATCCATACAGCCAGAGGAGGCGATACATGATTAGTTTTGTCTTTCAGATCGTTATGAGGAGATCATTAGGAAAAGATCATTCCAGACCATCAAGGGGAACTGGCCAATGAAGCAAGCTAAAGCTGCTCCACTTCGAAAATAAATTAAGGATAATCCCTTTTTTTTTTTTTTTTTTTTTCCTTTCATTTTCTTTGGTCTCATTTGCTTATTGTGTTGTCCACTGGCAAGACCTGAGTGCTACATGAATCAAGAGCCTTGCAGCTCTAAATCTATTTGACGACAATTAAAAAAAAAAAAATAATAATAATAATAACAAATGTTGACTCGTCATATTCATTAAACCCCGTCTGTAATAACATATCTAGATAATGTTGCAGGCGAGGTAAATATTGAGATAAAACATAACAACCACTGTAGCTGCATTCCCAGAGGAATATTTTGATGATAGTCATACGATTCATTTTTGTTTAAATTATTCAGCTATTTCTCTACATTAAAGTTCACTGTCTTCCTTTTTTGCATAAGCTTTAGATGAGCAAGGCATTCCCCTTCATTATCTTGCTACATTACTACTTACATGTTACATAAACATTATGACTGCAGAGCTTTGTTTCTGTTTCTGTAGATAGGAAATCCTCGGTTGGCCCGGGGCTCCCGTTGCACCGTTTTACGAGCTTCCACTAAAACACACAGAGCCCCAAGGTGAGCAAGAGCATCCTTAGTTAGCCTGCTTTGCTGAACTTTCCTTTCTTTAGTCCTCTCTCAAACATTTTCTCTCTTTTAATGTAAAACTGTGGAATTTTATTCAAATATATTCTTTTGATCCTTATGTTCTAATGAATCTTGCATTTCTCTTTGTCATATAAATGCACACAATTATTATAACTTCTCTGATCGACAACAAAGACGTCACAACTTGTGACCACAATGATCATTTTGAAAAATTCTTGTCTGAAATTTGTGAGATTCTGTGAAACAGATTTCAAACTGAAATGTAACAATAAAAGACCTCATTCCTGAACCAAACCAGAAAAATGGCACTTAGTGTTAAACTGTTAAATAAATTACACTTCTGGGGCTTTGCTCTAATTAGCTAACCCACTGGTCCCTATTTTTAGAGTTGACTTTATTATTCTTGTCAGTTGTAGGCCACTTAAAGCTCCAACAAAGATGTAAATTATTTTTACAACTTTAGTCACTGCTACAGATCAGTCTCAGATCAGCGTGCACAGTATATGTCACAGTGTAGAAGAAACCTATATAAACCTGTGTAGCAAGTTTTTAATCTGTTCGGTTCTATTTGAACCCCGTGTTAAAGTGCGGGGATGAATTTCTTTATTTCAGAGGACTACTTATCGAACAAACATAAACCGAAGTTAGCGGGGTAGACTTGATGAAGAGCATAATAATAACTGAAAACATGTTCTTGCGCTTACTCACAATGTTCTGCTGTAGGACCTGGAGAATAGCAGTTTGGGATCAGGGGACTCAGCTGGGGACAAAGAAACCTCTGATTTGCTGCGTTATACCAAGCTCAGTTCTACCTGGCGCTGCAGAAAACTAAAAGCGGTAGGAAGAAAAATGCAATGCAGCACTTTGATCCATTTTCAGGTGTGTCGCGGCCACATGGCACCTCTGTGATACAAATTGCTGCGAGGCCAGGTAAAAATAAATTTAAAAAAAAAAGTCGCGAGACCGCATTTCAGGTTATGGGATTGTATATTAACCCAATATTCAAACAGAGGACAAGGTAACGAGCATAAAATCCCCTACACCTGGCGGTGGCGCGTGTCCAACCGCCTGCCGGCAGCATGTAGCCGGCAGCGTGTAGCCGGCAGCGGTAGATCTGGGGGACTAAAGCGACAAGCAACGTGCTTTTTTTTTTTTTTTTTTTTCCCCTCCTGCTGGTGCTTTTCCCCATTGAGGCTTATTGTTTTATTCAGTCACTTATTCACTTCATGGCTGCCTTGATCTAATGCAATTTAAGCCACTTATATTTTTCATACAGCGCACATTAGTGAGTTAGTACTGCCTGAGTGGGTCAGGTTAAGGACCTTCCTGAAGGGCATTGTCAGCGTTACACACTTCTTCATCTTGGGACTTAATCGCAGTCTTACACTTTTTCTTTTACTGTCTCTCTCTCTCAATCCCAGTGTGGAGTGGATGTGAGGGCTCCTCCATGCTGGGACTCCTCAATAGGTGGCTCAAAACCCATTTGCAGGCTTGAATGGCCGGGTTCTGCTCCAAAATATAACCTTTTGTTTTCATGGCTTTTTTTTTCCGACTCGTATTGACTGGACAGTATATCACACTGCATGAGAGTGCTGTGGTACAGGGATATAAAGACAAACATAAATCTCAGTGGCTCACCTAAGCTGAAGCATAATGCGAACTAATAAATGACAGCGTTGTGGCTTAGCATTAACCTCACGCGTACAGTAGCTGGCGCAACCGAGATAATGAACAGTTAAATTTTATGTGTGTGTACTTTTATTTGTGTGCTTTTACAAGCATGTTCAGCCCTTTTGAAAGGATTCAACCTTGTACAGTGGCCCTCCTCCTGCTCACTTAATTCAGCTTGTTAACTTATGCTATGGCACACCAAGGCCAGGCCTTCCTTCATTGTCAGTATGTAGGATTACATAATAGTTCAGCTTCCTGTATGAAGGTGGATTAACCCCTTGTAAAAAGTGTATCTTTTAGATTTCTGCGTGAAAATTACATCTTATAATCTCTTTTTATTATTTGTTGTATGGTTCCTGTGTGTAGCAGAAAGTGGCGTCTGAAATGTTGGCTGACGTGACATGGATTATAGTATTTGGTGTTGGAGGTGCATTTATAGCATCTATTCACACCTACGGGAGGTTTAGGGTGGCCAGTTATGCATTTATAAAATTGATTTTTGAACTGTGGGCGGAATCAGAAAAAATACATTGTGGAAAATTAATCATATGCACATGATGAACATGCAAACTCCACACAGGAAAGCCCCCAACCAGATTCAAACTGGGGATATTCTTGCAGGTGTTTACCAAGGTTTTCCTGTTAATATTGCTGTATTTTTCTATGTTTAGTGCAATGTTTTGATGCATTGAGATAAATAGATCAACTGCAGGAGAATCAGAAAACCATTTTTTTCCCAACATTTTAATTTTCAACAAAGAACATTTAATGCACTTTTCAAAGCAGGTCACAGAGAGTTTAGGAGTCTTGCACTCCATCACTTTCCCTCTTTTTTTGCTCTCTTGTTTTGCTGCCTCTGTTCCATTGGTCTGTCACGCCATCGCGGAGGTTGTCAGAGATGGACGAGAGCATTGTGGCTACAGAAACTTGCATCGATCCGTTCGCCTGCAGTCCACAACCAAACTTGCTGACTCCCAGCAGAAAATGAAGGGAGACAAAAAAAAAAAAAGTCAACCCTCAGCTCTTTTTGCCCCTCTCTACACTTCTGTTACCACAACCATCAAAAACACAGGTCACTCTCATGTACTTTGGTCCCTCTTGCTTCTCAGTGATCATAACTGCTATTTCCAATCTCGCAATTCTCTCCCACAACGACACTTTTCCCAGATATCAACTCCGACTTACCCCTGTCTTTGTTCCACTGTTCAGCATTTTTTTCTTCGTCCTGAGATCGAATTATTCAATTCTCCACCCCATTGCTCATATATCCCCCTCCCACAATTTTTCCTCTTTGCATCCTCTTTTTTTTCTGCTTCCCTCTGCACATCTCTTCCTCCCTGTATACAAACACGCATCCATTTCTCTCAGTCCTCCCCCCTGCTGTTTGTAACCCATATTGGAGGCTCAGTCGTAGGGGATTAGCCACACACTTGATCAGAGTCGCTGTGGTTGCCAGAGTTGAATCTGTGGTATGAAGATTTACACCAGACACTTAATAACACACGTTAGGGTCTTAAGCTTGATGCCTTTTTTTTCCTGCTTTGCGGGGCACGATGGACTGCTCATTGAACGCTTATCTCGAAATAAGCTTGTCCTTCTTTGAGGACTCCCTAGTAATGAAAGTCCTGCAATTGCACACACAGTCTTTTTTGCAGCACCAGACATAAAACATTTGAAAACCAAACAGGATTTGTCATCTGAACCCATCATCCCTTCTAGCCCAGCTCACAGTATGTATATGACATCATTCCAGGAAATTTTTCCAATTTTCCAAAACATTCCCATCCAAGCAATCAGTGATCAGGCATACCACAAACAATCTGTGTCATTATGAAATAATAAATCTCAGGCAATAATGTTAAAAGAAGATCTGAAGGTCTATTTGAAGATGCTAACAGCACCATGTGTGAGATACTTAACAAAACCTCTCAGAAAATAACTTTCTCATTCAAAATAGATAACCCTTATCAAATAAT
>OMNM01035696.1:15072-34850 GCA_900302745.1 Parablennius parvicornis | reverse complement strand
GAGATGGAGGTGCAGCCACACACACACACACACACACACACACACACACACACACACACACACACACACACACACACACACACACACACACACACACACACACACACACACACACACACACACACACACACACACACAAACACACCACACATGCCAAAATTCATTTAAGGCAGTTGCAAATGCAAAGACAATCTAAAATTCTGTATTTTGAAAAGAAAAATTCAAAGAAAAACAAACAAAACAATAAAACAACTCATCGCCACACAAAAGAACTAATTGAGCTCTTATTATGGTACTGACCAGGGTAAACCATTTCAACACATTTAGTGGCACATGTCTTAAAAAAGTGCATTTTTAACATGACATCAATTATTAACGTAACAATAAAAAAATAAAAAACACCCCAAAATATAGGTAATGTAAAATGAGAGCGAAAACTATGTGAAAAATAAGCAAATGTGGATGACTTGATAATCGTGGAGCTTCCGTCTGTTGGAAAAACATGAACCCTCATTTGTTTGACCTATAGCATTAACACACCTCGTCATCCTCGTGTCCTCAAGAGGAAGTGGAGAGAAGAAAGCAGGCTAAGTGACAGCTCAGCTGATGAGATAGCTACATTTAATCCCCTTTTTAAAGAGCCTCATTGAAATGACTCGGCGCTGGGAGGACAAGACCAAAGAAAAATTGGAGCATTGTGTATTGTATCACCGACGTGGGGCGTCTTTGCTCTCCACTATGAAGTGACTCTGACAGCTGTGAGGATTAAGGAGCAGTCCAACGTACATGCACAAACAGCAGGGATTAGACCAGATATGCCCACTCTTGTCTCTGGCTCTTTCCCTTAGTAAATCAATAAAACATGATTTAACGGCCGTAATAGAGCACATGCATGCATGGGAGAGAAGGTGCGGTCATCAGATGGAGCAGAGAGAATAATACCTGCATGAAAAAGAGAAGGGAAGGAGGAGTCAGCTGCCAAGTGTTGCAGCAGTTTGCAGAAGCTGTTTGTGTTGTTTAAGATTCCGCAGCTCGACTTAAAACAAACTTGGGATAGTGAAGGCAAAGAATTTCATTTGGACAAACTTCCCCCAACTTTGTTTAATATTCATGTTTACTAGATTTCCACAAGAACGTAATAAATATAGAGCCTCCAAGACAAAACTATATCTAAAACTATACATTTATTTATTTTCTACACCTATTCTGAGGAGCGGGAAGAAACCAGAATATGCAGAGGAAACTCAAACAGGCAAAGGGAGAACATGCAACAACTCCTTGTAGAAGAGCAACAAGCGCTTGAAATTTGAAATCAGCACTACAATGACAACAAATCAGATTGGACACCACTCATCATCTAGTATTTTAAATATTTTAAATATAAATCTGAAAAATAGCTACTCATATTTTGGACATTTCCTCTATTTTAGGGGAATAAAATGAATAACCTTTATGACCCTGAGTTGCGTGTATAACCATACATTTTTGCAGGCAACCAAAACATTTCTATTTATACGACTGAGCTGTCAAAATGTATTATATCAGTGAAGAGAATGTCTGAAAAGTATTTCTTTTATTTTACCACGCACACAACTAAGAGTTCTCATAGCGGTTTGAGTTGGAAACTGTTGATAAAGTTTATTTTAAAAAATAACTCGTACTGTGTGTGAGGAGACGTGAAAATGATTCATTAACATGTAAGCATTGTGAATCGATGTGAGTGTAACATCTGAAAATGGTTTGGAACGATTGGTGTAAATGTAGTGCTGCAGTTTCACACAAATTAGCAAATGACACATCTATAAAAGAAAACCTTTACTCGCCGCTTCTGATTTTACAGCCATGGCACACACACAGCTGTCTTTGTTTTACGTGCTGTAACACAGTACTTAGACTATAATTATTCCCTGTAACGATCTGCAAACAACAGCATGTTTATAAACAGGAAAATACAGTACCACCCGATTCAAATTACATATGCTTGGTTGGCTGCTCCACATTTAAATAACTCGTGCACAACTTTGATTATAACGCTGCAACGTCAAATGTCTTGTTTTCTTTTGGGAGTGGTTTAGAATTTGCTAAGTCGAAGCGAAGCTAAGGAGCAAATAAGTAAGCTTTCCCAAGCCTCAAATCTGCCTCTAATCCATAAAATTACACCTGTCACTAGAAAGTTAGATTTATTAAAACTACTCCCTGATCCAAGAAGGAAAAACCATTAAAACACACAAAGGCCTTCAATCAGCGCTTAATTAATGCAACAACCTTCTTCCTTTTTCTGACAATCACTTCCCTATCTGCCAGATTAGTTTAAGGGTGTGAATACTGATAAGAAATGACCAAAACAACTCTGAGGACTTGGCAGCGGAGAAAATAAGTAAGCAAATAAAAAGATGGAGTGAAAGAAGGATGGGGTGGCAGGAAGTTGGGAGGGAGTGAGAGAGGGAAAGAAGAGTGTAGGAGTGGATTAACTTTTCTCTCCACTGAGTGGTCTCAGCAGACATGGCCTTTATGTCAAGTCAAGTGTGTCTTTTCAGCAGAGGGGAAATCACTTAGATAACCATTCATACTGTATATTTCAGGTATTGTGCGTCTCTTGCCTAAAAGTGAGCCATCAATGACAGCACTTTCTGAAATGACAGCGAAAAACCTTTTTGAGAGATTGGCACACTAAGCCACCTAAAGTAAAGCCATCTAAAGCGTGCACTTCACAAAAGTCAGACAATTACGTTAAAGTCCATCCATCCATCTCCCATACTGCTTTATTCAACTTAGCGTTGCGGTGGGCTGGAGCCAATCCCAAACAAACTCACACACAAATACACACACACACACACTCATTACTCACAGCTTCACACAGTTTGGAGTCACCAGTTAACTCTAAACACATGTTTTTAGATTGAGTGTCCAATCTCTGTCTGTCCCGTCTGATCTCCTGTGTGTGCGCGTGTGTGTGTGTGTGTGTGTGTGTGTGTGTGTGTGTATTTGCTGTCCCTGTTTGCTTGTCCCCTCGTGTTTCCAATCAACCAATTGTGTTCTCTTCCGTGTGCCCATTAACCTCATGTGCATCACCTGTGTCTTCCCCTGTTCATATCTCCTGTCGTCTCCGGGACAGATTGTCTTGTTTGCGTAGCACTCGGATATCTGGCAAGTCCTTGTGTCGGCTCCTCATGTTTAGTAGCCTCTAGTGTTTGGACTCTCTTCTGTCTGAACCTTTTAAATCCACCAACCTTGATTCCTCATTGAGATATAAACATTTTTGACCTTTACTTTGTGTTAGTCTGGTACCGAGGGCACTGTGTTCCATGACACTGTGGGAGTATGTGAGGTAAACCCATGCATGTACATGTACAACACGCAAACTACTCATGAAGAGGTCGTAGCTCAAACTGGAAATTTTCCCGCTATGAAATTAAAAGTACTAACCACTACGCCACCCTGCCAACTGATGCTAACAAGTTCACTAGGTAATACCATGTGGGAAAAATGGATGAAATGTGGATTGATACATATATGTATTTACGTCATGACTGTTAGCCAGGAAAGATCAAGACAAGATTAAAAATTTTTAGACGCAAACCTTTGTTGATCATAGCCTGATTCCTTCCTGCGGCAGTGCAGCGTCACCACACGGTGGCCTTCGCTCCTCACATCCTGGCTCACCATCCACTGAGTTGGGTTGCTGGGGCGAGCCCCGAGAAACGTCACTCCTTCTTTCAACTTCACTCTGTGGGAGGAAAGAAGACGGCATGTTTATGATCGCGTGTCTGCCGTTGCCAAGAGGATCCTCACTTGAATGAGTCACCGGATAAATACATACAATGCATCTGAAAGGATAATGATTTTTTTTTTTGTGTGACATTCTGTCCAACAGTGCATTATCCCAACAGTTCACTGTCCTGGTCTTTGGAAATCTCATTCAGTTTCTCAGTTTTTGACTGGACTAGTTTTGTTTCCCAAAAGAGCAGTTTGTTGAGGTGTGTGTGTGTGTGTGTGTGCAGATGATGAAATTAAAACAATATCAGTGTGCGTATCCGCTAAATTCTAATTAGATTTGCTGTAAAATCTATTAACAGAACAAAATGAACCCTCTGATATTGAGATCTGCCATCCGTAGTGAATGTGCTGTTTGTCATAAAATTAAGGCGTAAGTGAGATGTGACCACCCTATTATGCCACTCCTCTTTCTCCTTTATCTCCGTCAGTAATAGATTCACTCTCATGCAGTCGGAAAATTACATTATGAAAAGCTTTCTTTGACTGCGGCAAAATTACAGCGTCAATGTCCTTGGCTTGGTGGTCTACAAAGGAGGAAAATATCCACAGGAGGAAAATGAAGCTGAGAAATCTCTGTTAAATGTAACTGATACGGTATTAGGTAGTATTTGTGCGGAGACTGATTTGAAGGTAAAAGTGCTGACATAAAACTGATTTAGAATAATGTTCCATAACAATAACATGGTCACAGATTTGATCTGAGACTGACAGCAAAGCTGAACGATTGAAGACGAGGCTCAATTATAAGAGAAGGTCCAATCAATACATAGTTGGCAGATGAGACCAAAGATATGGCTTTGCTTTCATCTTGAATTTGTTGCCGCACTTTAACATGCAATTGCCTGTCTGTTTGCCAATGAATATATCTGCTCTTCCCAGTCGAGCCTGCTTCTTTGATGTGATATCTTATCATGTCATTGGTCAGGTTATATGTGCAAAGTGAAAATGAGTAAGATAACAGATGGTATACTTTTAACTCTGTGGAGGGACGAAGATAAACACAACACCTCAGGGTCACACCGACTGTGTCCGCATCTTCTGGGTGTTTATGCGTATGGACGAAGATACTTTTTCGTGTTGCGGTCTTCCGAAGATGATTTGATGTCTGTGGCAGCTGCGTCCCTTGGTGCTACGTATGTGTGCATAATTGAAGTCGTAGAGAACATTTTATAGACTATGCCACAGCTTTACATGCTCGCTCTCATGGCGAAATGAGAATATACAATATTCTTTGACACTGACCAATCCTGCAAAAAATCCACAGGTTTTTGTTCAACCAAACAATGTGTGGTTAACAAATCTTAAGTTTATCTATTTATTTTTTTAAAAGCTAATCTATCAAGCATTATTCGTAGTCACTAAGCAGTGATGCTGGTTTTTGTTTTTCAGGCCTGTCAACAGACGCAGTGTGGACGTGTGTGTGAGCTGCATAAGTATGTGTGCAGGGAGTTATGCTGCATTCACGGGTGGGATTCATTCAGTTGACATTGGAGTTCCACCTGTTGGCTGTTTCTCCAGACCGAAGAAACTACAAAAAAAGAGCTGCGCAAAGGACGCAACTGATAAAAATAGACATATTATATTAAAACACATATTTTTCAACAACCCACTATAATTTTAAAAAAGTTGGACCATCTACAACTGCAACAGGTAAGATGACAGCAGCACAGTAAAAGCTTGTAATTACAGCTCCAGTGCAAAGTCTTCTTGCATGTAGATCCCATATGACATGAACAGCAAAACATTTTACTTTTACATTTATCAGACTTCATTAAGATGGCAAACATGCAGAATTACTATTTCTTGTCATGGGACAAATACATTTGTGGAATATAACTGTGGAAGCCCATTGCCGGCATGCTGACGTCACCATAAAGATTTCACTGTCTTTACTATCAATCTGTGAATTAAAATGTTAATCCATGGGGTCACATTTGCTGTCTGCGCATGCTGTATTTGCCTGAATTAAGCTAATGCTACATGGCTAATACAGTTCAACCTGTCAATCAATCCTCAGCCAGTCAGTGGTACCTATATAGATATTTTGTGTGTGTGCGCATGCATGTGTGCAAGTTGTTTGTGCAAACAAAAAGGTGAATACAAAACAAAGATGCTTCGGAGACTGAAAGTATTAAAGTATCATCTTTGGAGTAGAAACTATGTGGAGGTTTAAATCTCAGGAATCTGATCTCTTCTAGGTTCTGACAATAAAATTTCAAGTATTCAGTCACTCAAAAACATAATCTCTAAATAGCTTCATTTCATATATAAATTATTTCTTTTCTCTTTGTGTCATTCACATTGAATATAACAAACAGACTGCACTAAACCCCCACCCCACCCACCACAGCTGGATCAATATCTCATAATATAAAGCAGCAACAATACAATATATTTGGAATCTGAAATATATGCAGCATCTACAATGCCATCCCAAAGGCTATTATATTTCCGTTTATTTACTCCCAGTATTCCAAAAACAAACAAACAAACAAAAAAAAACTATTGACTTAATCATGCCAGAGATTTAAGTTATCCTCTTCACTAATTTGTGAGCCATAAGGATGCATTGAAACGTGGAAACACACTGCGTTTGTAAAATATCTAGCACATCACAGATGAAAAGTTTTCTGCTTCAATAGGCGTTTTCTTCTTTCTTTCCGACTAAAAGATTGTCTACTAAAGCCAGAGTGAAAGAAAGTCTTGAGGAGAAACTCACTGGCAGCGACCATGCAACTGTAACACAAAAAGCTCATGTACAGTCCTCCAAAGGTCCCGTGGGGAGCAGCAGGGTCTCGTATCTGGTTCTTTTACACTTCAGTGATCGGGATGTCTATCATTGGCTTGGAGTACAGTTTCAGGATGTTTTAACCGAGCCGAGTCTCGGAGGGGAACCAGTCATTACGCCACAGACCATATCCTAGCTCAAAGCAGTTGTTGCAGTATGGTTCGAATGTCTTTTATTGACTTAATGGTCAATTTGGCCTTGTAACCAGTCTGTACAGAAGTCTCCTGCAGGTCAAAAAGCAGTCATCCAATCCTCCTGACTATTAGAGTCACGTCGCAGTCAAGCTATACGGCTTCAGATAGGGAGCGTTTAATAATTTTGTCCTGCCAAACAACCTCTATATATCATAAGTAATGTTTACGTTTATTTGTAATGGTTCATCATGCTGCTTCAGTAATTAGCAGTTAAAAGAAAGTACGGAAAAGGCTGACGCGCAGCGTGTGAGCTGGTGATGTTGCCAGATGAAAAAAAAAGTAGATCATCAAATTGATTACAGTTCATGCTGAGGGGAGCATGAGCTAGGCGACATTTATTGCCTTGATCATGCAAAGTTGTTAAGATATGTAACTGAATATGTGAAAAACATGACTGAGGGGCAGTGGTGGACCTGAAGTTAAAGCAGCCTTTGACAGGAAAGTGGAGTCAATTTGGGAAATCCCATTTTTCTTAAATGCAACTGAGGGTGCGGCTTCTGCCAAGTGAAAACAGCACAGGAACTCACCGTCATCATTATCATGTCAAAAACATGATGATGATGATTTTCGCTTGCAGCACAATCGCCATAATCACTCCAATTCATCTAGTGGGGACCAGCAAAATCAATTCCACCTCCTGGTGATGCTTGGAGCAAAGGGGAGGAATACCCATGTGTACCAGGCTCAAAATGGCTTAAAAATCCACTCAGGAAAAATACATTACCGCCCCTGAAGCCAAGCCGGTGGCATGGTTGATATCAAGGTTTAACATTCTGTGCAAATGTATGATTCACGCGTCAGCTTGCAGCATGTTTACATGTTTTTCAGAAGCGTGATCACGGGTACAAGCCTAATGTCAAGTGAGCTTCTTCACAATCTTGTAATGGCATTCCAGGACACTTAGAAAGCTGAAGGGGAAGTCAGAAATTTCTCCTCAAAGTTTGACGAGCCGGCACTCCCTTGGAAAATGAAGCAGTGAACACTTTATATCAATGCACCTGGGCTCCTCTCAGTCTCTAAATATCTCCCCCATGAAACCGGGGAGCTACAATCGTGACAGAATGTTCTGAATACTAAGCATTACACAACTACAGGCAAAGTAAAGAGACAACAGCCCGCAGAGGAGAAAAAGGAGAATAGTGCAAGGAGGCAAGAGCATTTAGATGACAGTTTAAAGTAACACGACGAGCGACTCCTCAAAACTGTCGGCAATCATGAGAGACCCTGACGGGGCTTCAGTGGCACCTCAGTGAGCCTCAGTGAGCTGCATAAAGAAGAGTGGGTGCCGGTTGCACTGAGGCGATCAGAGAGCCCCCGAGTGCTGCGTTTCAATCCTCACTGCCAATTCATGTTATTGTGACCCTTCCCTGCTTGAAATAAAGTGAAGAAAATTACACTGTAACGCTTGTCTAGTTTAACCTCCCATTCATTTCTTTTGTTTTCCTGTCTGTTCTCTCTTCAGATCTGATAGTATGCTTGAACTCCTCAGGGACTCCCTTATTAAATAGTGATGAGATAAGTAGAAGAGCTCCGTCTCAGCTGGAAAGTAAGAGGAATAAACATTTCTGAAGGAAATCCAATAAGGTCGGGGCTGGATGATAATGGGAGTCCCCTGCCGGTGGTCCATGTGCCACGGCTGGGGCCTGCACTCCAGTTACCTCTGTGGCCTGTTTCCATTTGGCTCTGTAGGGCTGCTTCTGGCTCGCATGCATGGCAGGATTCGGTGACCTGCTCTGACTGTTTCCCACTAGTGACTCCTCCGAGAGCCATACGCATCCACAATCAGCAGCTCCCCAAGGAGGCTTTTCCTGTTTTATTGCGCCATCCCGCCTACATAAATAGTGCGCAGGGAATGCTGCAGCTCGGTGGGGATTGGCGAAAAGACAGACGCTGTGGTGTGAAGGAATGGGAGTGACAGCGGGAGGACAGTACTTTGTGATGGTTTGTGGTTGACGGCTAATGGAACAGAATAAAGCACTGCACTTGTGTACGAGTCTGCTGCTTTGTGGACCGTGACTGCATTACGTGCAGATGACAGAACGACCACACATACATAAACTGGCAAAATAAATGAATAGAAATAAATGAACGAGGCCAAACGCCCACACTCCAATACCCAAAAATGACATACAAAAACAGGTATTGTATTTCAAGGATATGCAATAAGATATGAAAACTTTTGTAAGCTCTTAAAAACCTTCAGATATAAGACCTTAAATGCCTCATAATGATTTGATGTTTGGACGTTTGAGAATAAATCTAGGTCGTTATTTCTTTGCACTTTGTGGCATCCTCCCTGAATTTCACATCCCCTCAAAAAATGTCTGTGCATTGCAGCTCATGGTTCAGTTGGTAGAAGCCATATTCCAATCAAGGTTGGTGGCTCTAGTTTGCTCGGAGCTCCAAGTTGTTCGCAACGGTGTGTGAGCAGCTTGTGTGGAAACCATCGCCACTGGTCTGTGGGCGTGAGAAGGATTGTGTTTGTAATTGGGTGGATGTGGCTGTTGATGTGAAGTTTGATGAGATTGCTGAAGCGGTAAAATATGCTTCATAAGTAAAGTTATAATCTGCTTTGTGACTTTGTGTAAGTATATATTGTATGGTGTTTGTGATTTTGGTGATTTAGGTGTTTGTGAAACCACTCTTTTAGCCTAAAAACACATTGTTTATATCCCAGTGAAAACACATGTCAAGTAACTAAAGTTGTGTACCATTTTGAAATGAGGCCTAGCTTTGCCTAAGTTTGGATCTCATCTAATTAATATGCATGTTGGAGTGTGACAACTTTTCAACACCCAAGCAGTCTCAGAGCAATTTACACTGTCAGTCACATTAGGCTGTTCATGCACAAACACACACGTGCACAAGAGATGAAAAATCCACCATGCAAGGTGCTTACTCTTTGTCAGGAGCCACTTGAGGTTCAGTGACTTTCCAATGGAAAGTTTTGCACATGAGGAGGGTGAATCAGACCTGTATGTTCAATACGGTGAGCTGTTTTACAACGTGATCTACAGCAATAACACATGCAGTCCATAAAGAGTCTCTGTATCCTGCAGCTGTTTATACTGTTCATGTACTTGATGCAATTAATAACCAGATTCTGCATAGAAGCAATGAAGAAGTAAAGCTCGCAGCTTCAAGTCCAGCACATGTTCTTACTTGACCACCAGGAAGTACATTTGAAGCAGGTGGCAATCATGATATGCCATATTGTTTTAATCTGCTTACTAATTAAAATGCAACATATGGGAAAGAATAACTTCAATAATGGTCAGCGCAAATTATAAACCTTAGAAATTTTGCTTAGATATTTATTTTGGCGTCGGTTTTGATATTATGAACAATATTGTGACCACTCACCAGGATGATCAAGACTTCACTTTTAAGAAACTGTTTAAAAACTGGCTCTGTCTTTTTAGACAGCCAGTTTTTGACAGCATGTAAATAAATAACCAGCTTGCTGGTCACTGTTTGAAATGCGTATATTAAAAAAACCTAAAAACATTGGTGGTTCTGGATCTGAACATTTATAAAATATACAATTCCTGGTATTTGTGGACATGTTTAAATTTTTTACCAAATTGACAAGAGGTTGTTTAGTATGTCTTATTGGTATTATCAGTTTATTGAATGTGCATTTTTCAATAGTTAATAACCGAAACATAGTTGTAT
Source organism: Parablennius parvicornis (assembly GCA_900302745.1). Classification (NCBI taxonomy): domain Eukaryota; kingdom Metazoa; phylum Chordata; class Actinopteri; order Blenniiformes; family Blenniidae; genus Parablennius; species Parablennius parvicornis. Next base: position 24,416 of record OMNM01035696.1, on the reverse strand, counting down.
TTGTGATATTCTTAAAGTTGTTCATACTAAGAGTCAAACAATAACCACTGCGAGTATTTCTCCGGGCTCACACAGAGATGAAAGTGAAGCTGTTCACTATCACACTGCTGCTGGTGTTACTTTGACTAACAAATATTCCTTTACATTGCATTTGTACAAAACAGAAACGAAAACACTGCGGTCAAGGCCAAAGGTAGGTGGAAGTTCGGAGTGACTACAAAAACAGACTAAAGGAGAAAGAATTGGCTCGGCGAAGCAGTCGATGTGTTTGCAGGCACAGAGCGTGACGGCACTCTGCAGTTACTTAAAGCGGGCAGCCGTGCTGCTCGTCCCGCTCACTCAGCAGTGAAGAAAAAACAAATGTTCTGAGAAGCTGGATTACAAATAATCTAAATAGGCATCGTCTCGAGATGTGCACAGGCTTGGACATGTGGAACAAGGCCGGAATCTATTGACAAATGACTAGTGGAGGATAAATGTAAGGCCCTTACAGGCGACTTCAGGTAAAAGAAATGTATCATTGAAGACTGATTGAATCGCACAGGGTTTCTGATTTACTTGCTCTCAATGAAATGCATGTGGAAAAAAAAGGAATGCAACTATAATCACACAAAAATTACAATTCATTAGAAAAAATTCAACAGAGATAGTGTTTTATTTGATCTGTTAGATGGTGTTACAGCCTCTTAAAAGCCCATCGCATTATAGTGTTATAATAGACATAATGTGTCCAGTGGAATGAATCAATTTTGGACATTTGCTCTTATGTCAATGGGAGAGCGGCTGAGTGCTGGTAACATGCTCCACCTTCAGTAGTATTTCCCCCACATGCCGAGAGACACATTTTATTGCTTTTTTTCTATTCTGAATCACACAGCGGAGATTACAGAAGTACCCATTGTTATGCTGAGAGACCATAAAAAAGAGGAGGGGGGCATTTTACATGGACATCTGTTTGCCAATTACTCTATCTTTTGTGTAGACACGGTGTGAGCAAAGAGAGGGAAGCATCCAAAATCCCATACGACGAATTCATATGACTGCTATCATGGCGTGTAGTTTTGTGGCGTTCTCACAGAATGTGTGCACCTAATTGGATTTTCACGACATCCAAGTTTTTAGCCATAGTGAGAAAAATACATGCAGTTTGAAAAAGAAATGAAAAAAGAAGGAGCCCATAATACTGAAATAAGTTTTTGTAATATATTCTGAAACTTATAAAACATCGGTACAGATTTGGACTCCTGTTTCATCAGATAAATGGTTTTCAATTAAACCAGACTCAATTTTAATTAATCAAATTCAGTAATGTCTCTCTTTAGTAATAGCACATGATTTACTGCAGCTCGTCTGGGAGCTTGTGAAATAGTTCTTCCAGTTCGCGAACTGCAGTATCATCCCGTGTTGAAGAATGTTAAAGTGCATTTGAGAGGAGCTGATTTATAGAGCAGGCATTGGGGCTCAATAAAGGCTGCTGGAAAGTGTGTATTTCCCTTCTCGCCTACATGGGGGCAAGGAGGCAGCTGCAGGCTAATCTGCAGATGAATGTGTGTATAGGTAAACATGCAGCCTTTCATTCTGCACCAATGCTGAAGCATTCAACATTCACACAAGCCCAGGCAGAGGAAAGTACACTGCCACACACACAGACATAGATAAATATAAACATACAGGGATTACATGCATGTGCTCCTTGCATAAGTATGTACGTATTCAAATGAACACTGAAGCACATACTTGCAGATGCAGTCTCCTGTTAAGCTCTGACAAAGAGATAATGTTGTTGCCATTGGCAAAGATTCAAGCATTCAGCTTTTTTTCTTTTTTTTCTCCTCCTTTTATTTTCATTTTATTTTCAGTTTTGAGTAAAAAGGGAAATAAATAGTTGCAAGCCCAGAGGAAATGGTTAGTAAAAGAAAAGCCATATTGAACGCTCTATCTCTGCTGCTCGCACAATGAGAACCTCATCTCTAGTTTCATGCAGCGTCTTGGGCAAGAGGACGGTTACGTAAAGGTAAGAAACTTAACTCATATGTTTACAGGCTGTCGAGTTAATGATGCATAAGACAAAGAGCCTCCAGTCTCTCAGTCAGCCTCAATCAGACATGTTGGTACAAATCTGAATCTAATTGTTTTGAGGTTTTCAATAGGTTGCCAATAGCAACCCTGAGACGAGAAAATATGGTGAAGTTAGAAAAGCATACGTAAAAAGAAATATGTGAGCATTTCACAGTGGAATGTTGCGTACGAAAACCTAAATGATATTTAACATCAGATGAACTCCCACTGAAGAACCACAATTGATAAAACACTTAAGCTTGTGCAACTTCACACAATGACAATTTTGCCAGTGTGCTTTTATATCAAAATACACGTATTTTAATTTAACATTTTTGCCTATAAAAACCCCTTATAGGTCCAATAACATAACAAAGCATTTACTTTTTGATAATAATATAAGGTTTGACATAGGGTTAGGGTTAAATACAATGACTATATCAACATATACTGAGTCAACAGGAAAATGGGAGCCCAAGCAACTGTTATATGTTATTTATAAACAAGCTGTTTGGACTCCAGTGATCTTTTAATGTCACTTGACTTGTGCCATATGTCCACCCTCACTTCTGCTCACCGTTTATTCTCTCATGCAGAAGAAAACACAGTGTGGTGTCAAGTGGTCTTTCTGTCAAAGAGCTTAAAAGCTAAAAGACCAGAGAAACTTGTGACTGGCATTGGCGTACGTCAGTCAAGAGTAAAACTTTTCACGAATTGAAGTGGAACCAGTAAGACATGGATGTTTGAGCAAGTCCATTGATGAACATATTCTAGCTATGAACAGACTACTGATTACGTTGTTTGTATGAACATGAACGAATGACAGATGGTGTTTCAGTTCTTTAGAATAAAGCTAAATTAAAAAAAACAGCACTACTGAGACTGAGCATTAGTTGGCGTCAGCATTGTACAAGAGGGCGAATATTTGTTTTATCCTCGGTCAGACCAAGAACAAACAAGTGTTTTGTTTTGAAGGCAATAGAGAGCCTTCTGCTTATAGTTTTGATATTGTATGCTTTGAACATACTGCTGTGAAACCGGTCAGCATTTCAATGAATTTGTAGAATGGAAGTGCAAAAAGTTAGCATTAGTGCCACGCCTACAGCATACATATTAATGGGAGATACAGGTTGATAGAAATGAGAATTCTCCCTGAAGCGTAAAGATCATGAGGATCTTTTTTTGTCTTTGCAAGTGGATGGAGGAGAAATATAGGCAAACAGGTGGCACATTCCTGAATTGAAAAATAGTCCCCGACTGAGACCAAAACCATTCATTCTGCCCCCTGCTGGAATACCAATGCAATATTCCAGCAGGTGTCCATCAGACCAGTCTGCTCTGACATACTGATGTAATGATTGGCATGGTGGCACGGAGATCTGTCAGAGTAGGAAGGACAGGATGGCTGCAGCGGCGCTTGGTCCTTCAGGGATAACGCTTTGTATTCATCATCGCGTCGGTGTCTTAACCTTCCCCAGGGTTATTTACACCAGCTCATGGCTTTCTGCCTGTTTTCACATATCCCTTTATTCCCCACCCTGTACCCATGTCTCCCCTTCCCAAGGGGGTACGGGAAGTTGGTAAAAGATAAGGTTTATGTCATAGCAGAGGTAACTGACACTGCTTCAACAACATGAGGATTTCGCCTGCAAGCAGAGAACTAATGCCCTGCACGTGCAAGGAATCTCTGATGCACATACACATCCATCTGCTCATGTATACCTAAACACAAATGGAAATGTACGTTTGCGGAAACACACAGACACACACGCAAACATGCACACATGCACACGAGTTCATGCTTGCGCAGACAGATTCAGTGAGTGAAATAAGCATAACAGAGTCACCCAAGAGTTCACACAGAGACACGCATACGCACACACAATGAGGTAATGAACTGCCTGCCTCAGTAAAAGGCCCGCAGCATGCTTAGTCTAATGCTCACAAAATTGCTTTTAATTGGTGGAAGAGAATAAATCAATGCAAACCATGTTTAGGAAACTAGTGAAGAGGAAGAATAAAGGAGGGGGGACCCGACATTTTAAGTGAGACAAACAAAGGCTGCTGTCTACAGATCATCTAACAAGTTTGTTTTAAGAATGATAAACACAGTTTTTTCGCCGTTCGCCGGCTCACTGTGGCATTCTGAAGAGATGTCAGGAGAGCAAAGCAGCCTTTGACGGGGCAAGTAGACCATAGATCTAAGCTGACGACAAGATCATCTACACACAGCGAGTAAGAAAATCCCAATAAGCAGTTGAGAATCCTCAGAAAGGCGGAGAGGCTCCCGGACACCCTGAACCTCAAAACCTCCCACACCCACATCTGCTTTGATGAAAATTAGCTGTCAGTCTGTGGTGCTCGTCTGATCGACACAACTTCATCTGCAGCTCACTGACCTTTACAGTGAGAGCGAGGGAAGGAGGACTGCCCACCTCGCACAGAAATCAACACGGTGAAAGATAAAACAATAACAACCTCAGAAGCTCAATGAGATGACACAGCAACGAGTTCAACTTCTCACGGATAGACGTGACTGGAGACGCACAAAATGATGAGAGTGTGAGGGTGTGTCTGTGTGTGTGCCTGCCTGCCTGCGTGCTTGCACGCTCGTGTGTGTGTGTGTGTGTGTGTGTGTCTGTTCCAGAAACAAAGAAGCCGTGGTAAAAAAAACATCAAATGACTTGAGGGAGATAAAAGCCCAAACCTGCGGCAAGCGACACACTGCTGCTTCACAGAAGAAGAATCAAACAAATCAAATCAAACTTGAAGAATGAATTATAATCCCTGGTATGTCGCTGCCTTGTTACCAAATGTTCACCAAATGAAAATTGCACCTCCTCTCTTCACTTACTCTAAAGCAGTTGATATGCTTTAAAATATTCAATTTGCAAGCTCTCCAGGTAAAATCCATTTAGGACAGCCAGTGATGTCAATTGAATTAGGGCGGCTTGGTATAAAGCATGGACTCCCTGTTCTTTCAGCTGAGTGGCTCTGCTGGCACCTTGTTTGTAACCACAAGGCAAATGGGATTAGAGGGAGACACGTGCCGCTAATGTAACGACATAACTTTTCAAATCATGCAAAACCACAGAGAGCCACTAACTACCTAATACGGCACACAGGGAGAAAGCATAGTGGTCTATTAAAGACTCGCTTTGTGTCTCCTCAATTGTTACCTAAGTAGCCGAAGTCTGTTATCCAAGCAGAAGACGTTTGGCCGCATTTAATAGGTTGGGGGTTATTTTTTTCACTCTGAGGCAAAATAAAATCGATGTGATGCTGCATGCATGTGATATTAAAGACATGCTATTGAAATGTTACATGCTCATTTGTTTTAAATATATAAACTATTTAATAATAATAGAAAGTTTTTATAATCATAATTATATTTACATAAACCTTTTTCTTTTGACATTTTAAAAACAATCAACCAAACCAGTTTTTGGCTAATTTTGTGTCTGCTATCGTGTGCCTGTTGCGTGTAGCATACAGTGTTTCTAATGAAAAGAACTGCCTGCTGATACAAGAAATACTGACAAGAAAACAGTTTTCTTTGTTTTTTAACTTGTGTTCTTGGGTTAATTGCTCATTTATCTCTTAATCCATGCCAATTAATGAGAAAAGTATTATATTTTAATATAAAATGATCCCTGCACCATCTTCAAAATTAATGTGAATGTGTGTCTGTTGGATGGATGGATGGATGGATGGGTGGATGGGTGGGTTTGCTGATGATGTCAACAATCTATATGTCAACAATCTATATACATACTAATTTATTAATACTAATTTCTTTTGAAATTAGCAATAGGTAAATACAATGAAGCAAAAGCATATAAATCATGTGATATACTATATGTTATAAAGAGATTTTAAAGTTGAGTGTCAAATTCATTTTCATTCAGGGGCTACATGAAGCCCCACTGGACCAGCTACAACTCTAAATGTTGACCTTTGTTGCACTAAAAACAAAATTAAATTAAATTAAAAGATGTATTTGTCTTCATAAGACATAAGTCTAAACTTCTATTTTCCACAGTTGTTCTCCTCATACGGATGTTGGCAGAATCCTATCGTTTCTCAGTGTGTACCGTTCAACTGGCATGTTTTCAGCAACTCACCTTCACCGTTTTAATTTGTTGCTAATGTAATTTTGCTTGGAAACAGGTGGCTAACTTTCCCAGCAGCACCTTGTTGTTCAGCTCTGGCTCTTAGTGTTGTGTTGGTTCTGCTAATTTCACTAAAACAATGATACAATAGGAGAGAGCTAGTACTTTATTTTTAGAGAAAATCACAGTTATTGTCCATTTCCAGTACTTCACGACCCTTGTTGGGCCTGATCAGACTGATGACAGATTAATTTTCACCAAAAGTTCAGTATGATAAAATTAAACATGGGCAGTGAAACAACAATGACCTAAATGACATTGAAATATTTTGCAGAGCACAAAAAAGTCATCCATTGTTAATATTTCTACAAATTAAATGAATTTCTACAGATAAAACAAAAAAACATTTCTGACCCATCTGTTCCTGAAACTTTTTAAACACAGATTGTATTTTCATGACAACAAACATAAAAACCACAAACTCTTGGTGTGTGAAAAGAAGTTCAGGGGTCATTTGGTTAATTGTATTTGATCACAGTAATGCTAACAAGAACATCTAAATAAATTGGTTAAGCTTTATTAGCAAAGGCAACATCAAGACTCCCACGATCAAATTGTTTCTGTTTGTCACATGGCTTTTTTGTTTCTGAAGATAGCAGCATTTTCATGCACACTGTATCTGATTTTGTCCTCACATATTAAAACAAACGACTATGTTTGACTGTGAGTGCTGTCGGTCATGAGTAGTATCGAGTAGCAAAGAATTTAATTTTGAGATATACACACACATATCTCACAGACAGTTGAAATGTGCACCATCCAAGGTCACAGTGATAACAATCAAAGAAAGGAAAATACATATGAGATAGCACATACAGTTCTGACTCTGCAGCAATATTGAGTCACCACCAGGAGTACGGAGCTACTCAAAACTGACACCATATTACATTTGCGGTTAGTTCTGGATGTATCCTGCCTCAGAAACAACCAGGTGACCTTACTTTACAACAACTAAGAGAGAATTACACACACAGACATAAACACAAACACAAGACTACCTCTGCAAACTCAAGTATGTCATTTTAATCACGCTGTTCCTCATGGAGAGCTTTTCTTAACTATAATGCCAAAATCACAGTGAGGCGAGCTGACCCCTATTATATGATTGAAGGTCTTCTGCAGGGTTAATTACACCCACAGCAGGCGGTGCCCGCAACCTGTACTTGACGACACATTACCCGGCTATGATTGGCAGGTGTCGAATCTGATGACAGACCAGGTGACATGGCATTGAAGTGGGCAGCAGGAGTCACGTCCTTGTCTTCTTTAGGTGCTCGGGGAGCTGAGGACAGCTGATAGACTCACCTGATAGAGCAGCAGCTTTTAGGACACAAAGCTCCTTCTTGGTCCACCAGGGACAAGCGTCCTTCAGGACTCTTGCTCTAACACACATGGCTACACGCAAACATGTGCTGATACTGCAGAGGCATCAAAAAGGGAGGACAGGAAAGCTCCACATTGACTCTCAGGTGTTTACCCACATGCGTTAGCCTGTATGCCATCTGATTTGTTTACATCAAAATCAGCAGTACAGAAGTACAGCCACACTTACTTGAAGTGGAGCATGACAGTGTGAGTCATCGAAGATACAGATAAGACAAAAGTAATCACCGTCGATAGGTTTTTGAATATGTAAAAAAAAAAAAAAAAAAAAAAACATACTACTTCAGGCGTTTAAAATCTAACATATTTTACATAAAAGTCTCACAGTATCAAAGAACAAGGACTTCTTTCTAGGCCCACAGACTGAGAAAACCACCATGAAAGAAGAAGAGACAGACTTAGACCCTTTTCATTTCCAACAGCGGCAGCATCAAGCACGCTGACTTTTCAGGATATTTACAAAAGCTTTTCTTTTTTAACAAGATTAGATTGGTCCTGAAATACATTTTTCAAAGCTGTCTAACTGAAGTTGCATCTCAGAAAATTACCTTGGCAGATAATAGATAGACCATGCGTGTGTCTATTATTAAAGCTTCTGTAATCAATGGTTATATATTAGGATGAAATCAAAGACGGTTGTACTCGTAAAGACAATTATAACCACACTGCAGCTCTTCTCGGCACCGAGACTTCTTTTAGTATCTTTCACCTCACTACTTTAGTTATACGGTCAGCAGGTGAGCTGAACTGGTTCGATTCAGTTTAACGCTCTCATTAGTGGTATGTTCACATATAACAGAAGCCATTAGGAAGAAAAAAAAAAAACAGCAGCTATCTGGCTGAAATAATAAAAAATTGCAGGCGGTCAAAGCTTGAGAAAAGTTGATGTTTTTTTTTCACTCTCTGGAGCGAAGAGCCAAAAGGTGAGGGAATAATAGTTTACCAGGAGGCCAAAACATGATCTCTAATAAATGTGTATGCTTGTGTGTACCTGCTGAATCTGTAAATAAGCAGCTGCTTGCGAGCGTCTTTACTGCCTCAAGTTTCTGAGGTGACAGTACATAAAGGCTGTGCTCGCTATTTGTTTCCACAGAGGCTGAAATATACTCAGTCATTGCAGGTTCAACTAAATTACCTGTCACATGTCACACAGTGTCTCGCAAATGAAATCCCCGCGCACACCAGAGAGAGTGACACAGTGATTGTTCATCCGTGCGTCTGCACCAGACAGAAAGCGGGTGTTAACAACACTTGGGATCAGGGACCATGCTTACGTGGATCACAAAAAAGCTACGGCTTCAATCTTCTGGTTTCTTATCTAACTCATTCTTATCAGAGTCTTATCAAAGGATGAAAGGTGCAGGCACAGTTAAAAAACTATAATAGCCACCTTCTTTCCATAAATGATTCCAAAAAAGAGACATAACTCAACACGTGACGAGAAAAGCAACCGATGGCTGACAACTTTTTTTCAAGCATTGGAAACTATTTCTCCTTGTATACTACCACACATGAAGCACATTTGTACACAGGCTGCAATATGAGTCATGAATTATCTAGTGCATTCACTGGGCAAATATTAAAGACACACGGTGTTGTCTGATGTGGCAGAGGACTGAGACATGTTCAGCTGAAAACAACACAAAGTCACCCAAAACAGACCAGCTCTGAATAATATCCAGGTTGAAAGACAATCATTAAAAAAAAAAAAAAAAAAAAAAAAACACCTCT
>OMNM01035694.1:7243-19277 GCA_900302745.1 Parablennius parvicornis | reverse complement strand
AGTTATAGAAGGTTTTTTTTTTTTTTTTTAACTATTTTGCTTAAGAATGGTTCATCAAAATTGACTTTATGTTGAGATTGTAGTCATTTTCTTTACTAAATATTCTATCTTGCAGAACTATAGACAGTTTAATCATGTACACTGTATAATTTAATGATTTAATAAATTTATAATTTAAAGGTTATTATATTAATATAGCCACTCAAGATGAAATGACTAGCTTCTGAAGTAAAATTGTATCTGATATATATTTTGGATACAGTTTTGTATATATTATATACATGTGTATATATTGTATACATCTTTATATTGGTTCAGTTATGTCCTTTTATGGTAGTATACTTCGTCCGTAACATATTTGGTGTTTGATTTGTTCAATATCAACTGGTCCTATTTTTACTGGTCCAATTTATCACATCATAATGTAGTTTTTAGTAGTCCACGATGCATTGGAATGCACCATTTGAGGTCTACTTTTTCCAAATTTCCAGGTGTATGTGGGGGGCTAAAACTACTTTTTGCTGTATTTATTTATTCTTTTTTTATATTTGGTTGATTTTATTTATAGGACTTTTTTTAATTTCACTGTATTTTGCGCAGAATGATTAAATAAAATATACTTTATGTTGAGATTGTAGTCATTGTCATTACTAAATGTTCGATATTACAGAATTATTGACAGTTTCATCATGTACACTGTGCGCCACAACAAAAAAACACTTTCAAGTGTAACTTAAAGGTCATAAAAATGTCAAAAAATCAATATTTTACTGGTTCAGCCACTCAAAATGAAACTGGACTGTATGTAGCTTCTGAAGTGAAACTTTATCTGTTATATATTTTAGATACATCTTTGTATATATCTTTATATTGGTTCAGTTATGTCATTTAAATAAGTATACTTCTTCCATATCATATGTGGTGTTGGGTTTGTTCTATATACAACCTTTCTTTGGGGGGAATGTGGGATGAAACCGGAGCACAAGAGTTACGACAAAAGCTAAAGATGGAATGAAATATATCAAACATTCATAAAGACACCTCATGAATGCAACCAATAATTTTGCTTGTATGGCAATTTTTAATAAATATGCTTTTTGTTAATTTCAGAGAATTTACACTTTTTGTGTGCCCAGACGAATTTTATTTTTACATGTCTTTTCGGGAATGTGGGGGGAAAACAGAGCACCTGGAGGAAACCCACACAAACACTGGGAGAACATTCAAACTACACACAGAAAGGCCATGGGCCATATTTGAACCTGAAAGTTTTTCGTGGTGAGGCAAGTACGCTAACCACTGTCACTGTGTGGATTTCACTTATATAGCGCATTACTATTACAACAACAAATCATCATATTATCTCCGTCCCAATGACATTACTATTTCCCCAATCTCCTCCTCTATTGTCCTACATTCTATGGTTTCTAATTAAAGGAGACGGCTTTCCAAAGAACGGCGAAGAACCTGGAACAGACATTTTTCTTGTTTAACCTTTTTGAATAATCTATTAAATCCTCGGCTATAAATTTTATATGCATTATTATATGCATTATATTATGTGCATGTATATTGTCAAAATCCTGACGGTCAATATCCTGAAGATTTGCCTTTGTGATTTTAATGTCGACATGCTGGACTTGCTTCCAGACCTCTTCCACTAACCAAGAACTGACTTCTTCTTTTAGTTCAATGTTCAAGACAGGATTCAAGTCGGCATTATTGAATGCCTATTCAACAATTTCATCAACTGATAAAACGACATACTGCTTTTTCAGTTTATTTGTTTGGTTAGCTGTAAGTTCAACATGAAGCTCTTCTTCTAAATCACCTTTTGCCACTGAAACCACTTCATCAACTTCCAGTACTGGAACCACTGGCCTCCCCTTAAAGGAAATTGCTTTCTAAAGAGTGCCAAAGAACCTGGAACAGTTATTCTTCTTCTTGTTGATCCTTTTTGCATAATCTATTAGGGAGGGATTTAAGCCAACATTACGGAATGTCTTTCCAACAATTACAACAACTGCTAAAATTACTTAAATCTTTTTCCGTTCATTTGTTTGTTCAGGCGTAAGTTCAACATGCCACTCCTCTTCTAAATCAATCCCTGTCAACAGTTCATCTACTTGTGCCACTGAAACCTCTTGATCAACTTCCATCACTGGAACCAGTTCAGTCTTCTTAACTATCTCTTCAGGTTCTGGTGATGGTTTTACTGCCTAATATTTTCAGCATGTAACACTGTTCTGATGGTTGTCTCCCTGGAATATACATTCATCCTCTATGTCAGAGGGCAAACTACGTAAATGAAGAAAGTGGATCCCTCGGTGACATTCCATATGTTGTCTGCTTCTGTATTGGGACAATCCCAAGTTCCCCGCAGTCACTGTCATCTTTATCAGTGGTTTCAAATTCTTCTGTCGGTCCCCAAATGATCAAATCCAAAAATTACACTTGAAGCCAAAACTATCATTCTGCTGATTGTTCTTGGCAAAATAACAAGCTGGCTGTCTCAATGTGAAAGATAAGATCTAAGGTCTTTTACAACCGGTCTCACAATCAAGTCTTTCACTCTGCACCATTTAAAGCAGGATACTTCTGGGACATTCAAGATCTGGGCAAATGTCTTTGTCATCACATTTCCAAGAACAGATGAAACTTGGCCCTCAGACACAACCTCTGTCTGTTGAACTGATTCCAAGAAGTGATTTGTCAACTTGATCAAATTTGAAAAGAAGTCTGCCAACAGAGCAGTTGTCTCACTGTTTTCACCCAGTGTCCATTTCTCAATGGTCACTTTCTCAAAAATAGATACGATAAGTGGGCTAACGATTCCACGATCGGATTTTCCTGTGCTGTCATCGTAAATCCTTCAATTGAAAAATCTATTTTCCAATAACTATAGTCAAATTGCGTTTGGCACCTTGTGTTAGCAAGTAAATAATAATCTTTGTCCTTAGTAATTTGTGAGGTGTTAAGACATAGGTAACTTTTTCATGACTTAATGACAGTGGGTCACTTTTCAATGGGGGCGGATCAGAATTCGGTGGGGGTGCCAGACCCGATACTAATGCCACAGAGCTGAAAGGGCTTCTCTCGTGAACCGAAGCAGTCTGCCAAACAACAGATATAATGGTGCAGGTCATAAAGACAAACAAACTTCAGAGCCACACTGGTACCATCACCGTGTACCAAGCCGAGGTCGCTGCATGAGGGACTGATGACCACTGCTAATCGTCCATCCTCACATATGATGGCAGAAGTGAATTCACACATTGTCAGGAGACATGTGCTGTACTGACTGAAGATCCTCTCAAGTCCGTTTCGCAGATTGAAGACCACACCCTCATCGATGAACTGGCCTTCAGTCACGCCTATATCACCTCACACCGGGTCACCAGGAGTAAACCATAACTCTTGCTCATCTAGCTTCAACTGATCTGGCAAATCTGGAACAGACAGCATTTGTGAAGGCTGTGTAAAGTTGTGGAAGTCACGCAAGTCCGTACGCCTTATCACCTAACACCACAGTGCAATCAAGATCACCCTTGTTCCACAAGAACACGCTTGTAATCGCGTCTGGCAAAGGTTATTGTAGCCATGCTCTGCACTCCACTATACTTAAAGCGCTAACTCCCCTGGTAAAATGATCCACGCACAACCTTCATCAGCCTATTGCCTGTCCTGTCTTCAGCCTGTACTGCTATCAGTGAGAGTCTCCTTTTCAGTACCTCCGCATCGACTTCCCTTTCAGTCCGTGCACCTACCGGCCATTCGATTTTTGTTTTGAAATCGGAGAATGAAAAACGGAAACGATCCGACTTCCGTTCTCCAATTTCATATCGGAAAACGAAAAACGGAATTTGGGTTGTTTCCCGTTTCCCAATATGTGTTTTTTAAACAAAACTCAGGAAATAAAATAGGATCGTATTTCTTTATTTCCAGTTTTACTTGCCGAAAAAAACGGAAGTGAACTCTCTTCTTCGGCTACTGTAGCTGCTGCACCGTCCACACTCGTTTGGCTGCCCTCCCGGTGATACTCTTGTATAAATTGTATTTTTAAAACTTCTTAAAATGTCTTTGGACGGTTGCGCCTACTTACAGTTTTTTTCAATCGTTAACAAGCGCTTGCCCCTATTTCAGATACTTTTTCTAAACTCTTAACAGAGACTCACACCTACATAACACAATTGGCCAAATGGATAATCTTCTTCTTAAAAACACAATTTGTTAAATATATACTAACCCTTCATTTCAAAATAGAACACATCTCTGCACACACTAACTTTACCAAAACACTGGAAATCTGACTCAAAATTAAATTATTATGGCAATGAATAACACTTGTTTTCTCTTCACAAGGTACATGCAGTCAATCGAAGTACACCTGGTTTCAAAATACTGGCTATTGTTGACATTACAAAAACTTAATAGACTTTTATGTTTCAGTTTTACAGGTATTGGCATGCAAAACATGCAATCCACTGTTTTTACACTAAATTTCTTAGTGGGACCATATGTCCACATGTAATGTCCACATTCAAAAGCATTCCAGTAAAAAGCTAATCAGTCTCTTCACGGTTTACTACAGAGAGGTACAGTAGAAATACTGTTTACAATATGATAGAACAGGAACAGTTTTACAGTATTGCTTATAGTGAATAAAATATATATGAAACATTCATGAAAATGCACCTCTCACTGTACCTGCTCCTCTCCCTGGGCCCATTGCTCTCACTCTTCCTTGTCCAGACATTACAGTGTTTGTCTTTTTCTGTCTGTTTCCAAAAACATCACTCCTCAAAGTCCTCCTTTTACATTAACCCCTGCCACTGAGTACGCCAGAGTGGAATCAGGTGTGGTTGACCCAATTTACCAAACATAAATCAGCTGTGTGTCGATTGTTCAATTGTTTGTTTATTATCAGCTGAGATATATTGTTTTTGAACTGATATCATAGCAGAAGCAGAGGTTTTTATACTGTATCTAAGATTTGGAATATTGTCTTTACTATTGTGGGTTATTGTGTGTCAACATTCGTAAATAATACAAAAACAATCCATAATTTTGTTCCGAGTTATAGCTTGTCTGTTAAGAACATGTAAGCATAGTGGAAATGTGTTCACTGACTGCATATTGTGTGAAAATGACATGAAATGTGTGAATGGTATGGCCACAAAAGACTGATGCTGTGCTAATTGAGTTTAGAGTTTTGAAAATGTGACAACTGGTTGGACAAACGCTTGTTAGCGACTGAAAAAATCTGTAATAGTGGAATTGAACGCCAAAGGCATGACTTAGGGGGAAATCTCTGCACACCTGTGCAGCCAGTTTGACCCCATCAGAGGGTTTTCAGAGAAAAGTGTCCGAAGATGGATCTCCGAGCAAGGCCTCTCCAACTAAGTGACGGACGACCAACTCCAAGCCGAAGTTGCTTCAACTGCAGCTGAGGTGAGTAGACTTTTTCAAGATTAATTTATGATATCAATGATTAAAATCTCAGCTTGTCGTTGATGTAACTGCAGTCTCGTAGCGGCCCCTACTGTCAGAAGCAGCACACGACGTTGTCCTGAAGCATTTTTCAGGACAGAAAAATACACATTTAAACAAAGGGCAGGGTTAATTTGTAGTTACACTATAATATTTACACATTCTAAAAAAAAAAAACAACAACTAGTGGTACCGTTTTGTATATTGGTTAATGGTTCATTACATAATACACACAAGTGTATATTTGTTGGCTTTTCTCTGTTAAAAGCACCTAGAAATGACTGTGTCGTATTTGGTGCTATATTAATAAAGATTTAATTAAATATTAGTGTTCATCTTCTGGACAGTATTACTAGTAACAACCTGATACAGCTCTGTATGCAGTTATGTGTAGTTTTCATCTTCTTTCTAATTCATGTGTTACCTGAATTGATAGGTTGGGCCGACATATGGGAGGAAAACGATGACAGGATTACTGTCTTCTAAAGGCATACATGCCAGTGAAGGGAGAGTGGGAGCAGCCTTACAAGTGGTTCAACCATGACACCATGAAGCTCGTCAGCATGTAAGCCTTTTTTCAAAACAATCACTATAGAAATTGTCAGATTTCTAAAGCTTACATTCTTTTTCTTTCTTTAAAGGAGCCTGGAACCTCAATCGTGTCCCGAACAGGGCTGACTACTTTGGTCAGAAACTGCACATTGACCAAAATGAGAAGTTGGTGATGTTTGGAGTTACCCGTGTTGTAGCCATTGGTGGATACAGCGGGAAATTGGTTGCCCATTCCACCATGGAAGCAGTGATGAAGTACGGGTTGTGGGATCAGCTTCGAGCAGACTGTGGCACAGAGTTCTACCTGAGCCTCTTCATGCAGGAGAAACTATCTGGCTACAGATTCAACACTGAAAGGCCAGCATTTCTGCAGACACCATCTACATCGGTAGGTTTTCTTTGTTGCTGTTATTTTTCTGAACAGTACATTATGAAATTGACTGCATTGTTGTTTAAATGCACTTATTTTATTAATGATACTCAAATCATTTTTTTTTTTTTTTTGTCTTTACTTTCAGAACCGGCACATTGAGAGGATTTGGGTTCAGGTTTTTTATGTTTTTCTTACTTTGAGCTAATACGTGAATTGTTGAACTGAAATTAGATTTATATTAAACAGAGCTCCAGTAAAATGCAGTTGTCACATATGCTTGACTTTATAGGTAAATAAGAGGGTCATCTACAAAGTAAAGGCCTGCCTGACACATCAAGAGGTCATCAGTATGCAGGATTGGTATATCAGGTTCTGTGTTTCAGCCTTGGCATGCCAGGTTGCCAGCGTTGGCATCAGATGGTTTGTTGACTCCTGGAATGCCCACCGAGTGCTAGGTAGTTTAATTTTTATGCTTCTCGGATTGGTTTATCTATCTTTGTTCATTATGGTTTAAACCGCAGGGGTGTCAAACTCAGGTCCTGGAGGGCCACAGCCCTGCATGCTTTCCATGTCGCCTGTCTTTAACACACCTGAATGTCAGGATGGTGCAATCCCTGAGTTCATCAGATTGAGGCTCATTGCAATCAGCTATGTTGAAGCAGGTAGACATAGAAACATGCAGGATGGTGGCCCTCCAGGACTGGAGTTCAACACATGTGGTTTAAGGCAAAAACAAGCCATCAGTCACTGAAAATCATGACCACAACTTCCAGCAAATAGGTCGTTTCAGTTTCTAATACGCTATTCTTGTCTCTGGTGCCCACATTATAACCTGCTGCAGGACGAGGGATCCCCAATGTTCTCAGGTGAATGTCCAGTCAAGACTCCAGAGAACCTGCTGCCTTGTGCCCCTGTTTCACTAGGCTGGTACGAGGCAGAGAAAGGTTCATCCCTGACCAGGGTCTCAGACTTTGGAGTCGACCCTTTCATGACCGATGAAGCGAGAAAACAGGCTGGAAGACGATTTTCAGAGGCTTTGGGGGACATCACTCCTCTGTTTGATGGCATCACTAATGACACCAACACGGCCTTCCTGGATGCTCTGCAACACCGTATTAGTGTCAGCAGTGAATAAAAAAGCAAATCTTTAAATCTTGTGTCTTTTTTGCAGCATAATATTAAGACAAACGTGCATGAATTTAGAAAGGAATCAAAATTATATTTAACCATTGCCTGGTATATGAAATGAATACGAATATATTCCATACTATTTCAAAAAACATTCCATTATTTGTCCTCCATTGATTGAACAGTAAACTGCAACAGCAGGATCAAAGTGCAAATGAAGGAAACTGAAATTTAAACAACTATTGAACTATAGAAAAACTATGTACAGGAAAAATGTTAAAAAAAAAAAAAAAAAAACTACATGAAAAACATAAAAAAATTGTACAGGATAAACTGCAAAAAGCTGCAAAAGCAGAATTAACAAAGTGCAAAAAAAGTAACATAATCAAATTAATTTAATAAACTCTAAGGCAGCATCCAAATCCTTGATATATTGGATGCTGGTGTCGAAGTCTGGGCAGTGGTGTGTGAGGAGCCACTGCCCGACACACAGGCTCCACGCCCCACCAGCGAGCTGCAGCGCTTGGCGAACATGGGCTCCACCATGATGGCTGCAAGGACTGAAATAATATGAAAAAAAAGTCCTCATTCAGGAAAATCACATTGAAACAGTTCATTAGAGGTTCAGCAAAGCAAGTTGACTGAAGGTTATATCTTATACTACATATTTTCTACATACCTTTACACACCAGGTAGGTGAAAGCCTCCTTGGTCGGCTCGACATCCACCTCCGTAACCTTCCGCCTCTCAGACAGCTGATTAATGCTGTCTGAGATGCCTCAGCATCCTGCGTCAACTGGCCCTTTTTCTGGACGGCATCCAGCAAGTGGCTGTCTTCAGCCCCTCGACTTACATGTGAGGCCAAAAAGAAAGATAGTACAAGAAATTAATCTACATTTCTCTGTTAGTGCATATGAAAGCACACAGTATAATTCATAACCTAAATCACATTTTGCTTAATATCAAATGTTGCATTACCACGTATTGGCCCGCTGCCCACTCTGGAACTCCAGATACTCGCTTTCGGGCAAAGCGAATATTTTTCTGGAGTACTGCTTCCAGTAATGCATGCCTAGCAGTCAGAGAGAATGTACTTCACATTTGTATTCAAAAGCTCAAAAGAGTGAGAACTTCCTGTTGTTGTGTAAATAAACGAGATTTTGAGATTTTCAGTGCTGATGGGAGAAATGTACCAAATTAATTGAGATAAGCTGCCTCAGAGTTAGCAACTTACTTCTTGTTTCGTAGAGTCCAGGATTTCATCACGCTGTCAGTCAGGTTAACGTCCTCTACAGCCCCCAAAACCTCCCTCACTTTGTGGCGATGCACTCCACAGACGCCTCAGCTTCTAAGAGTAGTAAATCATCCAGTAGTTCAATCTTATCCAAAATTCATCAATTCCAGATAATAAATAATTGTTAGTAATAATCAGCTCTATTCTGATTGGATGGAGGTTGTAGATTTACATTTATATATGTTTAAATGACATTTCAGGTGGAAATGTCAAATGCATGATCAAGTAGTAACTTTTACCTTTGTAGTGGTCGTGTAATGCCGACCCACCCAGAACCAGATGACACGGAGGGTGAGGGGAACGAGAAGGGGACGGGTGCCCTGCTCGCTGGGGTCACAGGGGTCATGCCTGGCCCCTGATCACCATGCACCTCATAATGTGACCTGTTGGTGAGGTTCATCGTGCAGAAATTCACTGAAGCCTCAGGGAAGAAGATCAGTGATGTACACGCTTCCTGCACCAACCTGTAAAATTGGATAGAATGTAAAATAAATAAATTCATTAATTAAATTCAAAATGAACTGTAGAACACTAAACTCTTATTGATTCACAGTGATCAAAACAACACTGCTGCACCAAGTAGTCATGAAAAACATATAGGCATATCATTTCAGTAAGAAATTACTCAGTAATTACTATGTATATTAAAAAAAAACAAAAAACAATGACCCCCCAGACATTCCAGTTCAGTTCTGTTTATTGTCATCACTGTGACGACGAATTAAATAAAAAAATTAACAATTACGAATTTGATAGTGTTTGATTCCGTTAGATAGTAAAAAGAGTGTTAAGTAGTGTGTAATCAACAGTAGGATCCCCACGGAGAACGCACTGATTGCTGTTAGCTAACTAATAATAGTAATAACTTTACCCCCAACAAACATCAGAATTCAAATATTTGCTATGATATTACATTATGTTTACACACCTGAAAAATATGGCAGACCTTCTCCACGGTCATGCCTTCCTCCCGCTGGCTCACCCTTTCACCCCCCAAACGAAATAATACGTAACTCTCCATCACTCAGCTGTTGGTCCTTGACATGGAGCTCAGATTCCGACTGTTCTCGTTTGGACTCCAAAGCTAGAGACTAGTAGGCTGGCTGAGATTGTGCTTGCACTGGGAGACCAGGGCAGATCTGTCTTCACCTCTCGCCTCAGCCTCACACCTCTCCAGGGCTCTGACCAAATCAGCAATTAGTTCTTTGTCTTCTTCCACTGTCCTGAAGTGATGCCAGAGCTTAGCGTACTCCTCAACCTTTGCTACATATCAACATTGCAACGTTATTGTTGACGCGTTGGGGCATGGAGGTATAAAAAGGTGGCGGCTTTTTCACCATTTGAACACAGGTATTTGTTTTTGTGTGTACATAGAACACGAATGAGCCTTAGCATGTGTGTCCAGACATGATGAGGTAAAACAAAAAATCCTCAAGCACTTTGAGAAAAAAGTCGATAATCAAAATCAAGATTTAAAAAAAAAAAAAGCAAACTAGATATATCTGTCCATCCCTCATCATTTGCCCGTGGATGCCGAAAAATCCCATTAAATCACTTAATTCTGACTATATAGGGTTGTTTCCTGTTTATGGATGTCTGATTTTACACAGGCTTTCCTTGTTTAATAATTACATTTTACAGGCAAAGTCCTAATACTGATGATAACTACACTGCGTTTATGAACTAAAGCTTGTTCTGAAACATAATTTTACCACTTCATTAAACTGCCTGCAATGCATTTTGTTGAAGCAGTCTCATGCGCTGGCATGTGGATTGACGAGTGTTTCCACTTTGTGAAAAAACCCACTTTTTTTCTCCATGAAAAAATAAATCTTGGCTTTTGATTTTAGACTTTTTCTGAAGCGCATGAGTTTGATTTTTTTTAACCTCCATTTTTAAATTTTTTTTTTTTGTTTTTTTTTTACCCTAATGCTCTTCTGTATGAAATATAGTGTCAATGCTCAGAGTTTACAGCCGAGGTCTTTCAGTTCGGGGACAGTTTGAGTCCAGTTGCAGTATCCACTTAATGCAACATCATCATTGTAACAAGGGATTTTAACAACATACACCAGCTTCCCTGCATGATTGTTCTTCACACATTTCTGAGTATATTTGGTGTGGAGTTAATATATTTATGGAGTCATTATGATTCCTCCTTCGCTGGCGTGTGCAGACCCTCAGGATAATAAGAGAAGCCACCTTTCACCTTCCAGTGTGGACAAAATAGACGTCAGTGGATCGAAATGGCCCAGCAGAGAGAAGATTTACTTTCTTCTTGTTTTCAGAGTGTCCATGCGGGTGCTGTCGGTTTGTTTTTTGCATTATTTCAAAGGTGGAAAACTCACAAAGTTTCTTAGATTTTGTAAAGACAACTCTTGCTAAAAGTTCTAGTTCTGCTGAATTTGCTGAATACTATATGTTTCTAACTTTATTAATATTGCTACTTTTTTATTGATGTACATGGCTTCTGAACTGTCGTGCAGCCAGCTGGCTCATGTTGGCGCTACAGAGCCATCAGACGGCCATAATCCCACTGCGAGTGTTCCAGTATATTGGAGTTTTGAAAAAAAAAAAAAAAGGCCAGGACCCTATTGTTTTTGTAATTAAGGACCGAGCCCAAAAGGCCAGATTGTAATTGTAATGTTTTTTTCTTTGACTCTTGACGCTGCACTGAGCCCAAATTTGACCAACTGAACACTCTCAAAAGTTCATTATATTTGGCAGGCTCATCAAGAGGGGTGACCAAATGTAGTAAATGTAAAAATAACCCTTAAAAATCACCCATAAAAGGCCCTCGCACAAACGATACCTCCTCTCAGGGTGAATACATCGTATCGGACAACCTGCCTGACGCGGACAACGGACATGTTTTTCTGGCAAAATTTCAGATGAGCGACACTAAAACAGACAAAACACTAAAAGTTTCAATGTCTGCGCTCGTGATGTCCGCCGCCATCTTGGATTCCTAAATTTGTGTTCTTCTTCTTCCATGGTATTGACAGACTAAACACGTCCCTGGTGTATCACTGCCATCTACTAGATGGTAAAATCTTGGATATCTCTGCCTGGCTGGCAGTGTTTGGTTTACATTTGAAAGATATTGTATAGTTATGATTATTGTATTATATCGTCTTGTTTTCAACTGTGAATATTTTTATACAGTGTCATTTTGTCATAGTTTAGATATATTTTATCAA
>OMNM01035691.1:18697-41920 GCA_900302745.1 Parablennius parvicornis | reverse complement strand
AGTGAAGATTTTATGTAATGAAGTGGAAAATACCAAGGAGAGACAGACACATGCATCTGTTATTTTTGTCTTCTCACACCCCCTCCTCCCCCCTCCCCCTCATCTCCTCCCTCTCTGTTGCTGTAGTTTTATGTTTTGGCAGGAGATCTAAACCCTCTCTCACTGTGCCTCTCAACAAATAAAGATGAATAAATGTTATTGTACCCTGAATACAGCATTTGTTTATATACTGGCGTGAGTTTTCACTATTACTTAGTTATAATTGGAACTCATGCAATAAATATGTTTCTCACACGTGAAAAATTGTAAGCTGCTTTCAAAAAGTTGGGATTTCTAAATAGATCAATATTTACTGGTTCCCTTCAAAAGACAAAACAATACAAGTTTTGTTCCAGTTAGTGTATTTGGGATTTCTTCTTTTTAAGTGCAGAAATGTATTTCCAGAATCACTTTATTAGCGGGAATAAAGTTTTCTCAACTTTTTAAAGTCATGAGATCAATAAAGGCTTCCACAGACTTGATATTGGTGTCATTTGTGTTGTCTACATTATTTACAAACTTTTTTACTCTCATATAGTTTTGACAATATAGTTTGACAATAAATAGGATTTAACACTTCAGGAGGTGTTGCAAATCTTCTCCGAGTTCAGTTAGGAGACCAGCCAGAGCACTACCTCATCATTTATGTGTCCTGCACACCATCTAGTGGACACCAGCTGTCAGCTCCAGGTTTGCTTAGCAGCACTTGATGATTACACAATATTTGCCTTCAGAGCCTCACAAAGCTGCATTACATCACATCCTTTTCCCAAACTCAGCATCAGCATCCGAGAGAAGCCTTTGAAGTTTGTCTTGTGTCAGATGCATGTGAGGAAAAACGCAGGTGTGAGTCATTATGAGAATATCTGTAATAAGCCCTCAGCACAAAGCAACTGATTTTTTGATCACCCACAAAAACTAGGGGATGTAAGTGTGTTCCAAAAACCTGAAATGATTTTAAGTTATTCATGAATCACAATTAAAAGAATAACCCACAAAAGAGACAACAATGATGGGCTTATTTTCTAAAAGTGCATCAGGATGGAAACTTTCACTACTGAACCTAACGCTTGGTGATTGTGCCAAGCTGCCAAGTGAAACTGCAAATACAAGCTGTAATGTGGCAGTTGGGAAGTAGTGGGAGTGACTGCAATTTCTAACAATACAAACACAGTCTTTGCAAATGTCAGCGGTGGAGGTGGTTTTGTCTCAACGTGTTAGTGATGGCAAAGGCTGCAGTGCTACAGTTTAAAACAGTTGTGACCTTGTGTGTGTGTGTGTGTGTGTGTGTGTGTGTACCAATCAGCTACATTATGACCAGTGATGGATGATGTGAATAACATCCAGTCTGATGGTTGTGGTATTTTATCAATCAGTTAGTTAACATTCTATCTTCATAGTTGCTGAGCAGTAAAAGGAATAGTATAACATGGACCAGACTGTGATGGGTCAGAGTATCAGCAGAAGCTCAGCTCTGCAGTGGTCAGTATCATTCAAAAGTGGTCCAATAAGGAAAGAACTGTGGATAATGACCAATGGGTTTCACGAGTGGTGATTGGTGGATTAAGCTCAATATAAGCTCAAAGTCCCATACAGGATCCATTTGTTAACATCAGGACTTAAAAAGACCTGCCGCTAACTTTTTGGTGCCCGATATCAGGAACAGCCTTTGGAGGATGAATGAAGTCCAAGCCTCAGGGATATTTTGGGGAAATGGAAGGACCTACACAATATTAGG
This sequence comes from Parablennius parvicornis, assembly GCA_900302745.1. NCBI lineage: Eukaryota > Metazoa > Chordata > Actinopteri > Blenniiformes > Blenniidae > Parablennius > Parablennius parvicornis. Next base: position 40,143 of record OMNM01035691.1, on the reverse strand, counting down.
CAGGTATTCACAATGTTATGCCTGTTGATTACAAATGAGAGAGGCAAAACAGAGAGACACAAAAAAAAAAAAAAGAGAGTGGGCAGAGGAAACATGATATGACTCAAAGTGAGAAATCCTCTTCACCACAAACTAAATGATGCGTAGGCTTTCCCATGACTGGGGGTTCACCTGCTGAGGCCCTGCAAAATCGATCTCTGAGAGCCGGGCTGCTGAGCTGCTCAGGCAGATGAGAGTCAGAAACTGTGTCCTCATTCTTGTGAGGTGAACCACAGAAGATGTTTCCTCCATGTTAACAGCCTTGTTTTTTTTTCTGCAGAGAGCCAATAATATTACCCAAAAATGACCTTTGGATGTATTGGTCTAAAACACCTCAAAATCAATAGTTTGGTTTGTCATCTCTCTTAATGAGGATGAAACATTAATTCACATCTGCCCACTGAGGTGAGGAAAGCAGGAAGTCACAAGTTGAACAACAGGAAGATTATCACATTGCAGATGTGATTGTAAGTTTACTGTCCTCTGCTTTTTTGTTGTTGTTGTTTCTTTTTTCTTTTTTTTTGCTTTAATGCTTGTGTGAGTGAGTTCAGGCAACGATTTCCCGCCCTCACTACACCAGGCAAAACGCCAAAGCCATCAGGCAGTCATACGCCTACCATCAGCTGAGGAGTTGCACAGCAGTCTCATTTCTAATTATACACCCAACAACAGAGAGCCACGGAGTGAGGGAGAGAGAGTGTGGGATATGGAGAGAGGAAGAGGAGGTTGATTACAAATGGAAGAGAGGCTAGGAGTGCTACTCAGCAGCAAACACAGGGTGAACAAGTTCAGATGTGAGAGACTGCAAGAAAAAGAGAAATAAAGAAAAATAGGGTAGAGGGAGAGACATTAAATCTGTCTGAGAAAGGTTAACGGGACTGACTGACGGAGTGAGCAGAGTGGGAGTGTAAAATGTAAAAAGCGAGTAGGAGGGATAAGAGAGAGAGAGCATGAGGAGGAGAGAGGAGAAGAGAAAAGGAGGAGTACATGTCTGATAGACAGTCTGTAGAGCTTGTCTGGATTCCTCTGCTCTGTTTTGCTTCGTTCACCTGCAGCCTGTGAGGACGACACAAGCCAGACAGGTGTGTGTGTGTGTGTATGTGTATGTGTGTGTGTGTGCGTGTGTGTGAGAGCGTGAGTGAGTGAGTGTGTGTGTGTAGAGCATCTGCCTTCACGCTGTTAACATGGATGGAGGCTCTCTATGAAGATGGATGCACAGACAGACCCAGACGGGTAAAGGATGAAATATGTAGGTGAGTTTTCAATGAAAAACTGTTTGTCTTATTTTAAGTGTTGAAAAATGTGCTTTTTATCTACTTGAGGAAACAGCTATGACATAAGTGCTCTGCATGCATGACTGAGGAACTCTTTGTGGAATAAACTTGGTCTCATAGCATTTCAGTGTGATAGAGAGAATTATCACACCAAGTATAATATTGTGACCGCTAAGCAAATAATCTCATCCTCAGTACAGATTGCAATTATCATGACAGCAGCAAACACACTGAACTCTGATGTACATACACCTCATTTCCATAGATTAGTGACCTGCAGTGACCGTGCTCCCTTCCTAGGGTTATTAAGCTTGCAAACACCTCAGGCCTTATTGAGACACCATCTAATCATACCTGTCTGGGTCACTGTGAGTACACAGCCCGCACTTCCATGTCCTTTGAATTCATTTACATTCACACCACAGACACTTCGCTGACAAATACTAATCTATTCATGCCTGGTGGTGGAATAATGCAGACTGCTCACATGGGATTGTCAGTGTGAGGGCTTCGTCTGATCCCACACATGCACTCAGACATAATAGCAGAAACAGCTCCTATCAAAGACATGCCTGTCATGGAGAGTGAAAGAGGTCCATTGAGCAGTGATGCTCAGCTGTGGCGATGACATAACGAAGTGGGCTTTGCACCAACAGGCTGCAAAAGTCCCCGGCAGATCTTTACCTCCAGCGTAAAGACTATGGCTGCAGTGCCTTCGAGCAGGTATTGTGTGTCGTGCCACAAGACACTTATATTTAGCCCACTTCTGTGTACTGACTCACTACTTTATATGCATGTAAGGAGAAAAGTGGGCTTTTAGAAGCCACGTCATTAGATTACTGTAGCCCCCCCAAAAAACAGATGCAACCTGCACATTTAATAACCTGCTTCTGTTCAGTCACTCAGTGCACTTATTTTTCTAAATTTCAAATATAGAATTAAAACTTTATTTAAAGACATTATTAACAAAGGAAGTAAAAATCCGCTCAAAAAATCTCCAAGCTCAAACTTTACACCCACCACTATCGTTTTACTTTGCCGTGTTCTCACGCCATCCATCCTCTCACCATCCACACTGTGCAATATTTTGTTACCATAGTGACTTTTTTTTTTTTTTTTTTTACAAAGGACTTTGGAGATGTCTATCAAACTGAACCACGTCAATATAGCAATTGGTGGCGGGAAAACTGTCATTGCAAATTGATGGTAAAGTTATTGTTCAGATGTCAAAGGGATATTTACAGGCAGTGATCTCGCCACGTGACACTTCCAGAAGATGAAAAAAAAGAAAATTTCTGGCATAAATCAACATCTGAAAAAGAAAACAGCAAAAAAAAGACTTCCTATAGGGGATGCAATTACCTTTTTTTTCTTGAAACCTTATTTGAGAGGATGTTAAGTGCATTGATATTTGTTTTTTTTTCCTCCAGCTCAGACTGCGATGATGACCTTGGATCTACAACACTTGCCAAGATACAAATGGAGTCTGTGATCACGACGCCACCTCTTCTTCTGCGGGAAGCCATGCGGTGTTGGTGCAAGTAAAAGGAAGCCAATGAGCTTCACAGCAAATTCAGCTTTGGTCCCAGAGAGGGACAGCCTCCCACTTAAGAAGCGTGACCAAAGACCAAGCTCACCTGTGCAACAGCAACAGCAACAGCAGCAGCAGCAGCAGCAGCAACAGCAACATGATGCCGCAAATTTCAAGGTGCCATACCCATACAAGGGCCTTGGTGAGTGTAAGGCAAAACACACAGGCCCATTTCAGCCCGTACCGAGACGGGTCCCTGCCCTGTACCAGCCCTGGATGCAGAACCACACATCAAGCAGGTCCAAGCCTCATGTTATTTCTGCATTCAGAGAGCATCACGGGTGGGCGGAGTGGAGGGACTTCAGTCCTCTGCACACTGGTTGGGACTTTTCTCACAACTATCAGCATCAAAGGCACTTGCCTAACACAGCTGCACTACACCCAGGCCATTTGCAATTTCCCTCCAAATTAGGTCCCATCTCATTGGTGTCTGAGGAGTTCCCTAAAGTGAGTGGAGGGTACAGCTGGGAGAGGACATTGAGAGACAGGAGCTTGAACCCGGAGCGACTGAGCTATGGCAGAAATAAAGGTCCATATGTGAGAAGAGGAGACTGGAAAGCTGAGTTTTTCCCAAGAATTGAGAAAACAAACCAACTATTTTTGAGCCTACCTCAATCCCCACATGAGGATCTCACATTACAACGTGATTTGTTGCACAAATCAACAAAAGCTTACAAATATTCTGCCGCTGGAAATAGTTTCACAAGGGATTCATGTCATGACTCGGACACCTCAAGCACCCCCATGAAGGAAGAAACACCAGGGTCTCCCTCTGCCCATTCTGCTGAGTACATTTCCTCCTCAGACTCTCCAAACCGTTTCCCCTGGCTGATCCCTCACTTTGTGGCAGGTTCTCTAATTGAGCTCAGAGACGGACAGCTACGAAGAGTGGAGCACCTGCAGACAGAAGACTTCCTGCTCGGCTCACTGGCTTGTCCAGACCTGCAGCTGAGCTGCTGCACAGTGCAGAGCATCTCCCCATCAGCCTCGACCTCCTCCGTCTCCCGCCTCCTCATCCTGCTTCATGAGCAGCAGTCTCAGGTGAAGGGAAACCACCCTGTGGTATTGCTATTCACAGCAGACCCCTCATAAGCGGCTGTTGCATAGTATTTTCCGTATTCAGGTCATTGATGAGTTTTTACAGGTTTAAAGAATAAAAACTAAATACATGATTGCAGCAGAAATGGTGAAAAGTGAGAGCGTCTCAAGTTAGTAATGAAAAGATGAGATTATATTAAAGACAGGCTTGTTGACATTTGCTGCTCAGCAAAGTACAAGCAATTCAAGTCTGCAATAATTTGCAGCTGAAAATAGTCCCCAGCCATCGCACTCTTGTCTCCTGTAAAATAATGCTGGCTGCACATTACATTGGTGGCAGCTTTTTATAAAGCAGCTTCTTTAGTCAGTGTGACTTTATACTGAGGGGATAATGGGAATATTTATGAAATCTCATCAAACTATATTCCAAGATCTTCTGTACCTGCACAGTAAGACTTTGTGTTATTGTTGTAACTGTTACTCATTATTTAGGCAGTACAAATGCTGTCTGTCAGAGATGCTGAAGGTTTTTTTTCTCCCTAATGTAGATGTGCCCTAAATAACACACACAAGCGGGTTGCTACGATCTGCATGAGGCTAGTTTATCACTGCCATTTTTTTCCAACAGCTTGTCTTTGTCATTCAATTCATAACCATAGAATTAATATAAATTCCAGTTCTGCATGATTTCACAATAATTGATCTTCTTCCCAGGTATGTGTCCAGTGGAGCGCTTGTGATTGACAGTACTAGAACAATGCGTTATTTTAAAAAAAAATGCGCACCATATGACCTTCAACTAATTGATGAATAACCCACAAATTATTGACAACTGAATCAAAGTGTCACAGCAACACTATGATAATACAGCGATGTGGACATTAATTAAACACCATAATCAAGATAAGGCACAATATACTGTTTTTCTACATTAGATAGTAAACCAAGTTCATTTTTTTTTTTTTTTGGATGAATATAGTCTACAGGTAACTGTAATGAAGTACTAATTTTCAGTTGCTTGTACAACACTGAAACTTGGGACTTTTGGCTCAGATGACTAGCACCTTCCAATAAACAGATCCCTCAATGACATTTGCATTCAAAATATTATTGGCAATTTAATAAAACTATTTCTTATGATTTTTTTCCAAAATAAAATACTGACTCAAATGTTGGACTCTTGGCTTTGGATTGGAGATTATTCTATAATTTTTACCTTGTCTTTATCACACTTTTATGACATTATCCAGTTGTATTTAATTTAAGTGAATCAGAGTCACAGCTATCGATGAGAAGAATTGCGCTTGAATGACCTTGGATAACATTTCAGGATAGAAATGCAGTGTTTTCACATGTGATTAAAATACATTTATTTTAGTGATTTCAAAAAAATAAATCTCTCCAGAATCTGTAAAAGAATATGTGAGACGTTTGACAACCCCAACACCCATGTCTTGTTCTGTTACTGTCAAGCTTTAAAATGATTAGATTCCCTAAATTGAAACAACACTACCCCCTAGTGATTGTGAGTGTCCATTCAGACCAATGTGTGTGTTCTCACCCCGCAGGAGTTGGTAGACGTATATGTGGAGTACCCCTTCTTTGTGCGTGGCCGGGGCTGGTCTTCCTGCAGCCCTGAGAGGACGGCCAATCTCTGTGGCCTGCAGTGCCACCAGCTCAGCGTGGGGGACGTCTGCCTGGCCCTCACACCCGTCTCAACTCCAAAGAATGCACCGTCTGCCACCCTGGAGCAAAAGGCATCACCAAAGAATCCAGAGGGAAGGTGCGAGGCCCTCAAGCCACAGCCAGCTCAAACCCCTCTGTGCACACACATTGCTCCAGGGCCAAAGCTGCAAACAAGGCAGAGGAAGATGGGACCAGGGGCTCTCCGCAGGAGACACTATTCAGCCCCTGAGCTTAGAGGTCCAGGGACTAATTGCATGTAATGAACAGGGTCACTGCTTTATGGGGAGGGAGCAAGTCAGTCTCTTTTATGCTCTGCAGCAATCAGCCTGAGCATGCTGTATTTCTACCTCCTCGATAATATTTCTGTGCTTGACTGTCATTTATCTTTCAGCAGGGAGGAGTAACAAAGAACAATCCAGTAACATTAACTGTCAGGATCTCCTAAAGTCAATTTTACATTAGCCCAACCACATTTGTTCAAAGCTGTCAGGGATCACTGAATGATAATTACATGTGTCAGAATTCAAGGTTTCATTTTCCCTTCCCCTGATCAACATCTTTACAATGTATCATATTTTATTCATGTCAGCCATGCTAAGCTTCAGTCTATGCTGCCACAGGGAGCTGCTTCACTGGCAGTTCATCTGAGTTAAATCCTGGCAGTTCAAACAACGTAGTTGGTGGAATATTTTGCTCAAATGTGAGAGTTCATATTATTTCTAGCTGTTCTGACTAAATCAACCCACGTTCCTTGTGAAGCACATAAAGAAAAAAAAAACATACTCCCTCAGGTCTTTTTTGTTGATGTTGATATAGTTTAAAGTACATCTCTGTTCTGCCAAATATGATGTAGTAAACGTATTTTCCTCAGTTTAAGAGGGTTGTACTGACAATCAACACAACTTTGAATTGTGTAAGAGTTTAGTTTTAAGCTTCTACCTCTATTTTCTATTTAAAATATAATCTGTGCGTTTAACATCGTGGGCTATGAAGTCTATGAACCCAGATTCTTGGTGAATTGTCTATTTGCATGGATGTTTCATGAATGCATTGTAGATATACTCTGCTTTTTGTATTGACGCTGCCTTTAAGTATTGTTATGAATGAAGAGATTATTGTGGTTGTAATTTCAAGGTGTGTTGACTGTTGTACGGTGACTTTGATGTGATTAAAATAGACCTGCAGACCTTGTGGATTAATTGTGACATCACAGTTAAGCTTGTAGATCATCCATTTCTTATATTATCCGTTGTATATAACATTACAGTATTGGGTGCCATGAAACTTAATGAAACTCAATGAATCAAATCACAAGTTTAGGTGTTGCAATAAACTTTGCTGGTGATATCATCGCATATCAGCTCATCATGGATGTTTCTACACAATCTCCTCAAGGAACACAAGCATTTAATGCATCATTTTAAAAATGATTCATGCTGTTGAGAGCTTTAATGTATCTGATTAGAAGAAAAGCAGAATTTAAAGGGAAGCAAACCTTTAACAGAAATGCATCTTGTTTCAGGAGATGAAACAAAAGTCTCTATAATAACAACATATAAATGATCACAAAAAGATCAGTGGAGCCCTAGATTCTAAAAAAAAAATTCCTAAATGACTTCTAGAGATCTTCGAGCATAAAGTGAATACTGTATTTAAAAGTATCTGCAATGAGAAACTGTGCATGCATTATCCTTAACTGAGGTTTTTTTTTTTTTAGATCCATTCATATCTAGAAAACCTGTCTTTGTGATATGACCCACCATGTCTAAGGCAAAGGAAGAAGCCAGGTCTAATCTGAGCTCGAAGCAAATGCATCAATACAGTGATTGAATAACTCAACTATATGTGTTCTATTTAGAAAGCTAAAGTTTTAGCTTTATGGGTAGATAAATGCTTATTCTTTTTAAAAATTACATTAAGTAGCAAATCTGCTTTGTTACCCTTTAACGGCAATTCCCCAGAAGTTAAACCACCAAGATAAATATCACGATTGTTGTTACTGTGACAAGAGAAGCCCAGTGCACACGTCCCAGCGATTATAAGACAGTGAAATTACCTGTTGTGCCATCTGAGTCTAACAACACGGTCACACTTGTGCATTCATATGAGTGAATCAGTGGAAATTCACATCTTCTGTTTTTTTAACTCAGAAGAGATGAACTTGACACTATAGCATTATGCTAAATGGCCAGCCCTTAAGGATCCCCCGCCCCTGTGCAGATATTTGAAGGGTCAGATTGATCACTGTGGTGTTGAATAAATCAAACAATTTCTCCTCAGTTATTGGCATCACTACATGTTATTGAGGGATGGAAGTTGAAACACAGAAGGGTCCTTTAATTTGCAAACAAAGAAGAAATGTGTGTGTAAAATTTGAGCCATGAATTAAAGATTTTTTAGTCCATTTATTACTTGCAAAAACATGAAGCGTGACTTTTAAAAATTATTGCTATTTTTAAGCCATTGTTGAGGTAAGTTGACAAAATAAAAAGCTTTCAAAAATGACAATAAAAATTACAGCCTCATTTCACCCACCTGCAGCTTTGACTGTGACTAACACACATGCATTCACACACACCAAAGTGTCCATGTTATAAAGATGAATCAGGCTTCTTACCCACTTCAAAATTTCCACAGGTGCAGTGATTCATTTGTGCACAACGAGATAAAGTTGCACAGCGTGGCCAGTGTGAATCCAACTCATTGTTTTAATACCTGTTGTTCCTCTTCCCCGACTTCCTCTGCATCAGATGCCAGATGTCTCACACCTGAGCCGGTCCATCTGCTATGCTAAATTTGGTTGAAGAGGGCAGCTTTTTGAAAATTGTATTTCTCTCACCCGGGACACAAAGATCATTTGGTGGTTCAATAGAGGTGAATGTGGCCACAAAAGTCCAGATATGTGTTGCTGCACGTGATCTGAGCTCTGGGAAAACAGGGGAAATCATAACTTTTTACAAGATTCTGTTAGCAATAAAAATTCAGTTTGAGGAGTAACTCCACACTGTAAAGTGTCTTTGAAGTCAACACCAAGGCACATTTAAAGTAGCTTAAAAAAAACCAAAAAAAAAACCAACATCCTTCAGCTTTTCATCTGTGACCAATAATTGTAATTTGGCTGTGGGAGAGGTGAACAGAGCATCAGAATAAAACTTTCGCTTTCATCATCATTGAAGTCAGTTATCCTTTGTCTCCAGGTTTAAAAATTTTGTGCTTTTTTTTTTTTTCCTTCAGCAGATTTCAGGATTTGGAGAACTCCTAAAAGGATGGCATGAAAACAAGTCAGTGACAGCCACAGGCTCGGACCACCATGTTGCGGTATTTCTTGAGGATGACGTTGGAGCTGTCGTCAAAGTATAGCACCGAGATGCCGTAAAGCTGCGTGGGGGCACAGCAGGGTCTGGGCACTGCCTCTGGGTTGATGAAGTGCACCTTTAAAGGACAAAGAACACAATTACATCCCAAAAGCTATGGAAAATCTTGATGATACTTTCAATCAGGAACCGATAGGTGCTCACCAGGGTTTGCACAATGGCATGGTTGGTCGCATTCATTTGTGAGTTGAGAGGGAAGGCGCACTCCCCTTCACAGTAGTACGCTGAATAGCCTTCTGGTGCGATGATCCAGTCCTGATCGTAGGACACCCACAAGGAACAGGTCAGGAAACAACTTTTGGAGATTTGCATGTGAAAACGTCTGAAGCATACCTGCCATCCCAGATCCTTGAAACTGACATACAGCTCGTGCTTTTTGCACCCCTCTTTAGAGAGGCCAAGTGCATCTGAAACTGTCAATATGCAAACAATAAAAAGGTAAACAACTGAGATGTGTCAGCCAACATTTAATTTTGTGGTGCTGAGGTTTTTAGGAAGTGCAGTGACCTGTTGCAGCCTCCACCGCTTTGGCTGCATCTTGGGCAGTCCTCTGGGTTTTTGAGCGGTTAGAATGGCGTCCCCTGTGTCCATGAGCGGACCGGATGCTGCGGAATCGCACCTGGTTGGCTTTGAAGAAGACGACCAGGAAGGGCTGTCGGTCCTGGTGTCTGCTGCCTGTCACCAGCCCGGCAAGTCTGGGTGACCGCCTCTGGCCTGAGGGTGAGGACACAGAAAACATAGATGTATACTCATAATCTTCTGTTAATTAATGCAACCTGCAGTAACCTTCTACATGGATATGGCAGGATGTAGTGGGACAGTGAGCTGATCCTTAATAGAGTTACGTACCATGGATGTCCTCCACAAACAAGTGCAGACCAAGGTTCTGTTCAGGTTTTACCAGCCATAGGTTACTGGTGGTGGTCAGGTCAAACACCAGCCAACTCTCTTCTGAGGACCAAATATCCTGCTGGTCTAGCAGTTGAAGCTTCATTTCACTGATTAGAGACAAAGATGTTGGACATGTAAGACTTTCCAGGCTAAAATCACTGTGAGTTCAAGAACTACATTCAGAGAATTGTTTGGATTAATTCACACTGCTATGGTATCATGGACACAAAGTCAAAGAGAAATCATACATGATGTGCTATACAGATACTTCTTTTCCCTGCATTAAAAGGCTGATCAATAAAGTTGGGCATCAACATCAAGAGAGTTTGACTGTAGTTGGGATTAATACATGGATTCAAGATGTAAATACATTCAATGCATCCAGTATGAATTCTCTGGTAAATTCCCTTTGATTCTCTCAATGCTCCTGCTGTGAATAATATCAGAGCTGCACCTTATTAACATTCTTTAAAAAGAAACGGCTTGATCTGATATGCATCATCTTAAGGGCAGAGGTCACAGACGTTTGCTTTGTTTAACAGACTGAGTGTCAGACATCAGGGAGACGTCTGCCTTTCGTCTTGCCATCTGCCTTTGTGTTACTGAGGACAATGGTGTTGTCCTCGTCGCCTTTATCAGCTGGCTGCATACAAACCCTGTTTTAATCAAAAGATGAGCTTTGATGAGTGTTAAGTAAGCAATCCCTCCTATTCTTCAGTATCTTGTTTTTCATGTCGCCACAGCATCTGTGCTTTTGTAACATGACATTTTAAAGACATAGTATGACGGCTAACATGTAATTTATGGATTTATCAAGTAAGAACTCTGAATCAATGCAGGACTCCTTCTCACCCTGAGAGGAGAATATGTGTGTTACATAAAGCCAGTGTGAAAGAAATTGTAGTGTGGGTTGGTGATGAAGGCTGTGAAAAAGAGGGCGATGTGTGGACTTTGAGTAGTAATTTATTTCGTGTGTGGTTTGAAAGAAGGAAAAATAAATGGTGTGAAAGGAACACAGGAGCTGACAGACAAAACAGAGCCAAACATGGAGGAATAACCACCTGTGCAACAGAAAAGTGTGACACGACAGGCCTTCGTTGTTATTTGTGGTTGGAGCAGCGTGATATAAATGCAGGTCTCCTGGGAAGTGTCCTGTTCTGACCGAGAGTAAACTGCTTTAGAGAACCACTGCATTTCTGTAATTGACACTAATGTCTGTGTAAACAGTGCCTGTGCCGACACTACAATCAGCAGGAATAAACAGTGGGGAGATGGAAGCCTGACAGGCAGGTTTTTCACAGAAAAATACACAGTAGTAGTTTTCAGGCCAGTTAAACCCAACCACTTGTACTATGTCACCAAGATTACAAGATAACTACATTTAGTGACAAAATGAAAGCTCTTTGACTGGGCTCAGCGGTGCAGTGATATAAAACATTGCATTCTCTGGGGTTTTTGCAGAAGGCTACCAGAAAACGTAATTCGGGGAATTTAATTGTAATCCTCTTAGCTCTGTGGGGCTACCAACATGCACACATCTATCATCATATTATTAGTCAGGATCAATAATTATGATACATTTTCTGATTATATTTCTCTTGAATTTAAGACAAATTTTCCCAGAAGTGATTGTATAAATGATTATTTATGATTATACAGGACCATTTTACAGAAAAGTTGGGTGTGTGAATGTGAGTGTGTGAATGGGTGAATGTGACTAATGAAAGCACTTTGGGACTGCTCAAGCAGTTGAAAAGCGCTGTATAAGTGAAATCCATTTACCAATTACAACGCAGTCGACAACGCAGTCAGTAGGGTATATCCCAATACTTTTGCAATGTACACAGAACGTCATTTGACAGGTACTCAAGTTAAGTTTCCTGTGTTGTCTCTGTTAAAGGAAACTCTACACAAGCCATCCTATTCATAGTTATGCTGCACTTCAAATACATAGTCACTGGCAAAGTTGGAAAAGTCTAGACATTTCGCAGAAAAAACTAAAAATACTCAATATATACTTTAGAATACTGACACACCAATGTAGATATAATAAAAGTCAAAATGTTGCATGAATCAACAATTAAATCTCAAAATTGTATCCAACACAGATGAGAAGACTGCAATAATATGCAACAAGCAGTTCAAAGCTATATTGGTTTATAGATGGCCGTGTTGATTCTGTGAGCCACAATTATATTAAATAATGTTTAATTCTTTTTTAACCTGATGGAGGAGTCCAGTTGTTGCCCGTAGCCCCTTTCGGGCATGAGACACTAAAAGAGGGAGCATCCTCACCTGTTAGCAGGGTCCTGCTGCACCTGGTAGACACTGACTCTGAAGGTTTTATTTTCACTGTGTTCCTGAATGAAGTCCTTGTAAATCCGGAGCTCTGCGGCAGTGATGGCTTCACCTTCTGGTATACGCGAAAGGTCGAATTGAAACTCTCTCGTATGGTGATGGAACAGAAGATCCTGATCCGGTTCCACTGTTGAAGGAAGACGAAGGACAGGATGAGGTTGTTGCTTTCAAGGCTTCCTGATTTTGATACCATTACAATTGTACTGGTGAGGACACACAGACTTTGAGCACAGACATGGGAAAGAGAAACCATTTTGTACAATCAAACAGTAAAACAGTTAGTGGTTACAATATCTGTCAAAACGGTTGATTCATGTGATTCTTTGATGTGTGCTGCTCTGCCCACAGTGCGGACGCACTCTGTCAGAAATAGGAAATATCCTGCCTCTATGAGTGAAGTGATTGATCTAAACATCTCGGGTCCATACACGCCAAAGTTGGGGGAGAAAAAACACACATTCATTGCTCAGTTTGGCTCCGTTTAAATTGCACACATGTGCTGACCACAAGAAAAGGCCCGTTAAGGCACAGGCCGGAAAACCACTGCAGCCAGTGTGTTTTTACAAACACATTCACATAAAACACAGAGCCACACAAATTCATGTGCGTCTTTACTACTAAGGTCTGTGCCCAGCCACAACTCTCTGATCACTTTGCAATGCATCGCCATACAGCGACTTTACTCCGATTGTAGTTGGAGAAACGGCAGTAGCTAACGAAGCCCGCTCAATTTCTCCCATACTCAGAATTTCCAGAAGATGGTGGTCAGCGAGACACCAGAGCTTCCTGCAGCTTTCCAGTGACGTGTTTTCACAGCATTATAGTCGATGAGCTCGTCCTTGAGAAGGGCCTCGGATGTCTCTGGTGGAGGTGTGCAGAGGGAGCAGCGATTATCAGCCTTGAACACATCCTGCCTGCTGGCACTTGCCATGAGATCATCCTGACATACTTCAGTACCCCAACTGATGTGCCACCATTGTTTCAGGGCACAGACATCAGTCCTCACGGGACACAGACGCTACAAGCAGAGCATTTCATATGGCACTACAGAGCTCACACACACACAGTGACTCACAGTCTTCTGAAAACACTTTTTACAACACAGGACCGCTCATCGTTAAGAGCAGTGCATTCTGAACCCTGCTAGTCATTTGTTTGACCGCAATTAAATGCCGGAGGGGAACAAGGGGTGATTTTATGAAAGCAATAATTGCTTGTAAGGACTTGGTGTGTTTATGTTAGGGACCATTAGCTGCAGAGATCAGACCTCAGATATGCAAACATCCCTCTGGGAGGCATTTCAACACTCCAGATCGCTCCTGCCCCTGCAGGGCCACACAGCCATCATTAACCTATTGCAGTTTTATAGTAGTAGACCACTTTTTTTTCTGGGGGGGGGTTTAAGGTCTATCCAATTTGCCTACACAAATCAGAGATAAATCTAAAGAAAATTTTGGAAATATTACCTGGTTTAAGCATGAAACTGGATGTAGTTAAATGTAGATGCTTCTCCCTTCCAAATTCGTCAATATTTGAATCAATTGGGAAGTCTACCCAAATAGTTTTACAAAACAGAAAAAAACTGCAAATTATAGGTTTATTTTAAAAGGGTAAAGGACATTTTATACAGAGAAAGAAGAACAATTGCAGCGCCAGCATTTTCAGAGTAAAGAAAGCAACTAATTTGGACGTGGATGTATCGAGAAAGACAGGGTTAATACGATTCCGGTGTGATGAAAGAAATCATCCTGCCCGATCTCGTTATGCTACCATCAGATCAGCTTCGTGGGACAAGCATATTTGTTCCACAAAAACATTTCTTATGTTCCTCAAACACAAGCATTTAAAATAAAAACTAATAGCTGCTGCTCACCAACTTTTTCTCATGGCCTACAGGTGAGTTACCATCAACACAAAGAAGCCCATACTGAGCACATGTGTGCACTTCATCAGAAAAAAAAACCCCAACCTCTGAGGCAATAAACAGTCAGGGGGACACAGGGCGTTGCAAAGAGTCAGGCCACAAACTGCAAATGTGCAGCGCACTATTGCAGTGTTGTATAAGACAGCGTGAACTCATGTGCACATATAGTGTAAGCATACAGCATGTAGACTTTCTATGAACTCATAACTAAGTTGTTCCCTTTCCCTCCAATATCATTAATGTTTTCTCACTGAATAAATGTTGCTGATTCTACTGACTTTTTTAAAAAAAATAATGTGCAGCAGGTTGCCTTCACATTGGAAGCTGTGGTCTCTGGAAGGGAAATACCATTAACCAGTTTGTGAAGTGATTTTAAGGAGACCACACAGACGGAGTTACTCCAGCGCAGCGTGGGAGCCCGTGTTAACTTTGCTAATCAACTGCACAACTGGCAACAGTCAAGAGATTGAATACACTTATTGTATATATTTTAAAAATATATATTTCCATTAATATAAATAATTTTTTTAAAGTCAGTCTCTTCAAATGTGAAATCTGCCGGTGATTTCTAGAGACAGCCTTTCTAAAGCTCATTAGTTTCAAACTGTATGATAAAAGTTAATGACTTTGGACATTAAATTTTATGTTTGTGACTTTCAAACCATCTCCAAATGTTTTGTATTAACCACATGTTTATATGCCGACTAAGAAAAATGACTATAAATGCCTCTATGTGAAGGTTTGAGTTTAAGCTCAGTGGAAAAACAACCAATTGGAGACACAGAAGGACAAACTTTATCTCCTCACATGGACCTGTAACCCTTGTGCAATGCAGCCACAGTAGATGGTTTTGGGTGTAACCGCATGGTTCAAACACCAAGCGGTCACTCATTTCCCCCCCATGGATATCAGAGCTGAAATAAATTGTCCAAGGGGAAAACAAAACACAATTTCCCTTTGAAAGATTCAATAGTTTTGGAGTTTGTGCAGAGTTCTACCATTGTGCAAAAAGAGGTGGACGAAGCAATGCATTGAAAGCCGGCACCTGCACCGGCCAGGATTAATGCAGAAATAACACACTTGGAAGCAGATTGTATGTTGATCTCAGGCAGGTTTTCCCTCATTGCTCAGGGGTTTAGAAATGCCTGTTCAAGTCCTCCTCAAGCGAACCAAAGCCTTGCTAAAGCCTCTTCCCCAGGGCTTTGAAGGGATTCATGGGAAATCGGATACACGCATGTTGTCATAACATTTACAGCTTGGAATGCACAATGCTTGATTTCAAGTGAAGAAAGTGACCCAAAGCCACTATGTCAGACACAAAGAACTATTACTGACTAATGCACTTGGTTGTGGTGCAATCGCTGTAAGGGGATCGACTGAAAATTGAGAACATGTGAAGGATTGTTTCTTAAACTGATCCAGCTCAATAATTAAAAGTTAAAAGTTCCTCAAAACTACATGACATTCAGAAGTAACATTCACATTTACAAAAACACTTAATATTTAACAAAAAATCCAACAATAAATTTTTTTGTAGCTTCACATTTGATGCTTTTACATGATGGAAGATTTGGGCACATTAAAGATGATATTCTGTCATTACCTCTGCCAAGGAGGTTATGAAATCATCCGCTTTTGTCTGTTAACAAGATATTTCAAAAACTAATGAGCGGATCTTCAAAAAAAACTGGTACACAGGTGTTTTGATCAAAGGAGGAACCAAACAAATGTTGATGGTGATCCTGATCAAAATAATTGTCACAAAAGGACATTAGTATTTTGCAATATGTTGTCTTATCTTGTGTTCTTTCTAATTATGAAATAAAGACATGTGATCACCAAACTAAATAAATGAATAAAAGCGACTGATCTTTTTTGGAATAGGTCTCATTTCCCTGTGTCCATATCTACCCTTAGGAGAGGTCAGAAAGTTCTGATTAAGCTTGTTTGTTGTCTATTGTCACCAAAAGTAACAAACTGATTCCGGATCTTGGCAACCCTGACTTGTATTTATTAATGTGGCCCTGCTCAACTTAAAATGACCGAAAGGACAAAAGTGATCTCTGCAGGAGCCAGGTGATCAATGACCAGGTGTGTTTGAGCAGGGACACATCTAAAACATGCAGGGCACAGGTACAGACCCAGGATTGGAGAATTACTGACTGAAATGGGCTTCTCTTACCGAGGTTGGCGAAACTCATGACCGTGTCTGCGTCGTCCAGGAAACGGCTGTCCTGTGGGGTCACCACTGGGTAGATCTGTGTGGGTAAAGCGGGCTTGTGCAGTGGATATCCATTCGGCGGTGTGTCTACGGAGACGGCATTGTATAGGTCCAGCATGAACATCGGTGCTGCGTTGTGTTTGGTGTACACATGCGGCCGCGGGCGGTGCGGCAGCCCCAGGATGGAGAGGATCTCCCGCTGGATCTCCCTGCGCTCCTGGCTCCGTAGCCGCCCCTGGATGAAGCTGCTGGAGTGCACCTCGGTGTCCATCGAGAAGTTGGAGAAGGTGTCTCGCATGGCGAACACGCAATAACCCCATGACAGCAGGGCCGTCATTGTTGCCAAAGCGCATTTCACCATTTTTGCCATGATTTTACGCGCGGGTTTGGATAGCCGTGAGTGAAAGCCAAAGGTGACGATCCTTCATATAGAGACCCAAAACGTGCAGACGAAGTGAACGTACACAATTTCATCACCTGGTTGAACCCCGAGTATCATTCCTCACCATCTGCCCTGACTCACTGGCTCGGTGTGATAAGCTGCCATGCGCTCCTCTTGGTGGCAACGTGGGAATTGGTTTTATTGAGGCGCTGAGTCAGGGTAGGGTAGGAGTGGTTTACAGTGGTTCAGCGTAGATTTAACCAAAACTGGGAGGACTGGGACACAGTGTTGGGATAGACGCTGAAAGTAGTTCAAATATGAATCCAATTTCAAGGTGGTGAAATGGGTATGGACTCCAAAAACAACAAACAAAAAAAAAAACATTCACTGAAAAGAGAAACAATTTTACTGTATTATAAGGATATTGTGTGAACGAGATCAATTATTTTGTCAAGATAAGACAGCAGGGACAGCAACTAAAGAAGAGTTTTAAACATCTAAACAGTGGGATGATAAACCACCTTATAAATCAGTATATCAGTAAAGATAGACAGAAATTCAAATAAGTATAGGTCCATGTGAAATGTGAAAATGTGATTTAAATGGTCTTCTAATGCGTTCATATAAAAATGGATAAAAAGGCACAATATAATACACATTGGTAGATGCTTTGACATGATTTCCTTGTTCAGTCAGTTTTATAGTGTTCTAGCCAAGACTTTGGACCAGTTATTTATACAATTCTGTGGGTGAAAAGAACCATAATATTCACCTAAAAACTCTCACACGTCTCCTATGAAAGATTTTCTGTAACTCCTTCCCATAAATCACTAAAGGCAAACAGAAATATAGGACATGAATACGCCCATAGTTGTATGACCTTATAATGCATTTATACTAAAATTGATGAAAGGCACTATAGAATACACATCAATGAATCGTGTAATGCAAATAATCCAATTTAAATATTGCTTCACAAATGAGAAATTCGAAAATAAGAGGAAAAAAGAGAAAGCTTTATAAGAAAGTTAAAATAAATTATTTTCTAAAATGGAAGATAACCTCAAAAGAAATAGGATAAGAAACTATACAATAAAAGAGATGAGGAATATAACAAGTAGGCCATATCAACAATGATAATCCAAATCATCACAACATCAAATTTCGATACAAGCAAACAGTCCATGTCGGTGCTGATCCATTTCTTCTTTGTACCTTGTGAAAATGTGTTGTTTTAATTTTTGTTAATTAACTGATGCTTGGACATGGTTTGGATTCATTTTCACTCAGTTTTATATAAAATATATTTTTTTTACCTCATAATAGTTTTACAGAACATTGTCACTATTGTTCACTGGCTGTGAATTTATACATTTAACATTCACCGCAGATGATTTAATGAAAAATGAAATAATTTTTGTAAATAATTTGGTCACTTATTATTCTTAAGTGCTCGTTGGGACACCATTTTTATCCATTATGCTCTTTGTGCAATTTTTATGCTCGGTATGAGGCACTAACCACTGAGCCACGTCTTTATATCCACACATAAAGTTGCTTTAGTGCAGTTTTTGGCGACAACCATATAATTTTTGTTATTGTTGGGAAAATATGTACAAGTTGTATAAAATGAATTAGATAGACAGACTCTCTAGGGTTCATCCCTCCATTTATACCACTTTATCCTCTTCAGGGTAATGAGAGCTGGTCTCCAGGCCATCACAGGGCAAACAGATAACCACTCACATACACACATAGAGGTACAATTTACACGCACATGGGCAAAAAATTCAATCTCCACCCAGAAAGGCCCGCGTGGTTTATGATACTCAGGATGTTCACTTTGTGATGAAAGTGCAAACCACTGCGTAACCCTCTGGAAAGTTTAGATGATGAAGAGATGAAATCTGTGCAGTTAGAATTGGTCTGTAGATTGAATAAAAAGTTGTCCAGCCTTCATTATTTACTGGACCTTACAACAACACGAGTTCTGATCAGCCTCTGAACATCTTTAACCAGCTGACATCAGTTTACATCAAACATGTTCTGTGGTGTGTGACTCAAAACAGGCTGCTGAGATATCTCTCTTTAAGGAAGCAATAAAAGGTCATGAAATTCTTTCCTGTGTGTGGGTTGAAAATGCCATATAGACAAAAACATATAGTGGCTACACAGAACACTGGATCAAATATACTGACAGAAAATGAAAGCATATGAGTGGTGTTGCATTGTGGTCAGTTAGGTGCAGCTGACATGAATCTAAAGAATGTGTGATCCTCAACCTCTGCAGAAAGCTTGTTTGGAACAAAGCAACATCCAAGGCAGACATGATCGACACCAGTACAGCACTTTGATTGATTTCAACTCTCAACTGCGGAGTACCTGCTCATACACACCATTCAAATGAATGGCTCATTAGCAGACTGTGCAGAGGACTGAAACAGCCATGGATACAGTGTGTTAGAGCAGGATATAAAAGACTCAAGACAAATAAAAAAGACTGCATTCACATGGCAAAGAGGGACACTCCTTTGCTACCTACAAAACTTTACAGTTTACTAAACACCTATAGACACAGTATTAGGGGAGTGCAGCATGCACAAGACAAAATGTTATGAGATTTTGTGTCAAAACAATCTGTATATACAAGGTGTAGCTCAATATTGTCTAAACCTCTACATTTTACATCAGTTTCTTGCTTCAAAAAAGAAGCTGCACTTATAAAAGCATTCCTTAAATGTCAACAAGCAGAGACAATTTAAAGTAAAGAAATGTATTATTTGAAAATATACAAAATTAATGTCTTGATAATTCAAACAAAGATGAGAAGCAATAACTGAAATGGCGGTCATAGATTGAAATTAAAGTGTCTACTTGTACTTGAATATTCTAATCCAATCCAATCCACTTAATTTATATAGTACATTTAAACAACAAAACGTTTCCAAAGTGCTGCACACGCGACCACAAAAACAGTAAAACCAAAACAAGTTAGCTCCACCACAAGATGAGTATAAAACAATAAATATAAATAAAACAGTTCAAAAGAATAAATATAATTAAAAACAATGATATAAGAATAACATAAGAATATTATGTGTTTGTATTAATGTTTGTGCTTGTAGCAGAAAGACATTTTCATTTCCATCCATGTTCTGTTCATTTTTGGTTGTTATTTATGGGTGAGTTCCACCAGAGGGCGCAGTGATGCAAAAGGATGCCTTTGTATGCGAGGTAAAGAAGCAATGCGAAGATGAAAGTATGAATACAAGCATGGGCATGAGCAAAATTTTAAAGAGGAAATCAGACAAACAAGAAGACAGAAGCAATCCAAGGTTAATTCCTCTGTCCGTACTCAGCCAACGAGGTATTGCTTTTGTCTGTTTAGTTTATAGAAGTAGCTATATTTTGTCAATTGTCTATTTTCTTTTAAGCAATGCCAAGACCTTGAAGAAGTAGCTACTCACCTCTGGCCCTGATCTTCCACCGTTCTGGTGTTCAGTCCTGTGGCATTAATGTTGTACAGTCACTTATTTTCTTCTCGATTCATAACATTTTACTCTCCATCACCTGTACTCCTCTGACATCTTCTATGAACACAAGTACTGTGACATTGTTCAGATTTTACTCAATTGGAATTAAGAATATGTTTTTAACAAATACTCAACTCACTGTACAAAGCTAATTAGAGCATTAGATAGTTTTTGGATGTTTGAGTCCATCATTACTCGTAGCATACATTCAAATGAATTTACTTCCATATTTAAAACACTTTTCTTGAATGAACAATGAATTACTCTACAGCAATTGCTTTTTTCAAATAAATGCCAATGAAAATCAGAAGTATTCAATGTTGAAATAATTCACGTAGTGGCTATAAACATGTAGATGAAAAGGGTTGGTTGTGAATTTATATTGTTTATACTGTATATCTGTGACACAGATGAAGTGGGGAAAAAAGCAGTTTTTTTGGAAGTGTATTTTCCACAATTAATTTGTGACTGATTAATAACCCTCATCACTGTGTCTATTGTGCTTCCGTCTTTATACATAGATCGTGCTGGGAGAAAAGCTGATGGGCTATAGCTACCTACTGATGGCTGTTACAAGGTCTGTCCTTACTGTCATGCTTTCCATCAAGGTAAATACATACAGCAAACAACTCTCCACAGTTATGTAGAGAACAAAATGTAAGATCTCTCTTCATATGCAGGAGAATCCCAGGTGGATCCCGTATGTGAACATCACCCTAATCTTTTGTATTATTTGCATTTATGGTCTCAGGCCTTGTGAGTTACTCTTTTTCTTATCTATGTCTCATAAATACTTTTTCTGTGCTCACACAGGAGGGACTCAGGCAGTTCTGCTTCCTGATCTTTGTGGCTTATTCATTTTGTAGTGGAGCATTTCTGTTATTGCGTCGGGGAGACCAAAGGAAAGACGATGGTGGAGATTATAAATGATTTCTACAAGCTAAATTATAAAGGAAAGGCAACTAACACTGAGGAGAATCCTGGTGACCTTGAAGCTAATGTGTATCTTTTTTTTTTCTTCACATGTTTCTAATTGTATATTCTGGTGGCATCCTTTCCATTTGATGTGTGCTTTTCATAAAACAAAATGTGTATATACTTTTACCAAAATAAAATGATTTAGTGAAGGTATTAC
>OMNM01035691.1:0-18645 GCA_900302745.1 Parablennius parvicornis | reverse complement strand
ATAAACATATGAAATGTCCTGGAGTTATGTTATTTTCAGGTAACTTGTAAAAGAAAAATTGGAGAAAAAGACTAAGCATCTCTGCTGGACTGGAACATTTCATTCTACATGTAATTATTAATTTTAACCAATAATAATAATAATAATAATAATAATAATAATAATAATAATAATAATAATAATAAAAGTAACCATTTCGTAACACAGTGATGTAGTTGTTTATACTGTGGTTCCTCAGTGAAATGGTCCAAGGTCACATGTAGGTCTCCGTCATTCTCTACTACATGTTCTTTCAGTGTCTACATTGTGTTTTCTTCACTTATTGCAGCATCATCTCCCAGCCCCAAGAAGAAAAATAGCTGGTACTTCTAATTGAGAAGTTATTTATTTCTGTGGTGGATAGTGTCCATCTCTCTAAAATGTTCATCTGGATGACTAGATGTTGTCTTGGGAATACATGTGGGATTATAAAGTCTGCAACACTACAACCTCTGCTATTTGCATTAGACACCTTCCCAATGGAATGCAACCTGAGGAGGTAAACAAAACAAAACAATACAATACAAACTAAAACAAATAAGAATAATGATGAATATGAATATTAGGGACCCAATTAAAGTCTTTTTATGAAAGTTGCATACATCGCTGTTGCACTTTATTTGAATGTGTGTGTGGCTGCTGTGGCTCTAAAGAGATTTTTTGCCCATTCAGAATTTAATGAATCTAATTTAAAATGCTATTGATCAGCGAGAAATGAAACATGTTCATTACTCAGTCATCTTGGGAGAAGCACAATATTCAAATCTGCCTTCTGGGATCAAACTGTTTCAACACCATTATGATTCATCGTTAATATTCAGTCTTTTGTTTTACAAACAATCAGCTTCAACCTAATTAATTGCAGCTGAACATGTAGTAGCCAGAGTTAAACTCATTTGGTGCTTTCACCTCCTCCCTGACAGCAGTTTCAATGGCAACTTGCTTCCTCGAGGCCTCATTAGATCAATACAGCGCCTGATCATTGTCACCGTCACTCCAGATGTTAACATCTAACTAATCCCCCAGTGTGTCCTCTATGACACAAGTAAAATATTGTACTTTTTAATTGGTTACAGAGACTCAACATGTGTGATTCAGATTTTTTTTATTATTAATAGAAGCCTTTCAATCAGACCTGTAGCCTCTGAAGACCATTTTGACTGCAGCATTACCCATACCTACTGATAGATGATACAAATGCTTCAAATACACTTCTATTTACTTAGTGATGTATTTTAGATACTTTGTTAACATATTCCACAAAGTTTATCAGTATTGGCTTAATTTTTTGCAGATATGCCCTAAATTCCTATCGTGGCTATTTGTACAAAGTACAGCTGGCATGAACAAATGTCAAATAAGGTCATCTTAAAGGACTGAAACGTGCAAAGTTCATGACATGTAACACAGATTTTATGAACTTCAATAGGAGAGCATCTTTGATGCATGATGGAAAACAAAGGGGGAAGAGATATTCTGTAAATCAGTCAAGTACTGCTTTCAGGCTCATTGTGCATTCATTAGGGGGATTGCTCTGTTATAAAACTTGCCTATATATGTCTATATATGTCTGACCTCAGCACCTTGTAGCTCCCTGCCAGAGAGCAGCAGCTCAAACACCTGATGTCCTGGGGAAAAATGCAAAAGAGAATACCTAATACCAAGTGTCCTCTGGGTATGAATGTTTTCTGTAACATTTCAGGAAAAAAAAACACTTGTACCAGGTGCACCGACAGCACCGTCATACTCTCTCGATGCATACTGTGATCGCTAACATCCCCTCCTGCAGTGAAGTGATGGCTGTTTTCTGTCTCTTCTAAAGAGTTGATAGAAAAACGTCTCAAAGTGGAAGACTGGAAGACGAGCAGACTTTACACATCAAAGTGCTGCTCCTTGTGAGAAAAAAATGAGCAGTAAAAAGTCTTTTGGGGCTCCAGAGCGAACTGCAGAATATCTAGTTAAAAAAGTTTCTTTCACGGCTGATGTGTCGGCCAGCAGGATATCAGGTGTCAGAAGTCCAAGATGTACATCACATAACCAACACGTGTAAAAAAAAAAGACTAATCAACATTTTTCAAGGAACATTTCACTTCAACTATCAACTGATTGGATTTTAAAGTAAAAGGAGGGAACAAGGATTCAAGTATTTGATAAAAACTTTGACACAAAGTAAAAAAGTTAAGATTAAAGAAGCCTGTCATCAGGGTCTTCATGTTTGATTAGATTAAAATCTTCTGGAAACCCCAAAACATAGATGCAAGTGGGAAAATAAAACGTAAAGAAAAATAGGTACACCGTGATGTTTTTCTGCCAGATTGCTTATAAATCTGACTGGTTTCTGTGTATGTATACCCATAGTTTATGCCAGTAGATTCTGTCGCAGAACCCTGAGGTCTTGCTTCATGTGTCCTCTCTGAAGCTGTCCTCTAGCAGAGTCTCTGCACTCTGGAGGCAGCTTGTCAAACGTGGAAGAGCGGAGACGCAGTGACAGGCTCGTGTCGTACTTCCATCGCTGACATGTGCCTCGGCACGGCTGCGCTGATGCTGCAATCCAAAGAAGACGACCTGTTGCTGCATATATGTCAACTCTGCAGTTTTGGGACTTACTGCATTAGCAGATTAAGTAGCAATTATCAAGGTTTTATGGTACAAAATGAGAGCATAAAAAGAGCTTGTAGAAAAGACAGTTTCTTCCACTCATCAGCAACAGCACTTTAGGTATTGTTTTCTTTTCCTGGTATTCCTTGTTAACTTCCTGAGTCAATTGTCTTCCTCTGTTGTCCATCACTCTGGTGTATTTATAGAGCAGCTGTGATTGCTGCTCTCAGCTGAGACTTTCCCATTATTCCCAGTTTAGACTTGGAGGCCTCATCCAATTAGCACAATCCCTGTCCAATATTAATGTTATTAATACTGTAAATTATAATATTATTGATGATGATGATGATGATGATGATGATGATGATAATAACAATAATAATAATAATAATAATAATGCTGAATGCTTTAAATATATTCAATATCACATATTTGGTTTTCTTCGTGGTGTTTCTTTATTTGAATTAACCTCAACTTGTGACCATTTCCTGTGCTGTTTTGTGTATGGTCATACTCTGGTATTTCTATTTATATCACATTATGACACAAATAACCCTTCTATTTTCTCACATTGGTATTGCACTCAGCCCTATTACAGTGAAGCCATTGAGCAGGAAATGGGGTTATGGGGGTAAAGAAAGAGAACCGACGGGTTTCTTTTGCATAGCAATCAATGAATCCTCATGGACTTAATGAGTCTATGATTTACTAAAAGATACTATGTCCTCGTAAAAAAAAAAAAAATTAAATAAACTGTCAAACGTGAGTCTTATTTGGGGTTTTTTCCACGTGGAGTGACAACACACACTAAATTGATTTCCTGCACATTTCACTCGTAGCTCAAGATCTCCCTCTACTGGCCTCTACATGTTATACCTCTAGTATCTCAGGATGCAGTAGCAGATTATCTCTGACTTGTATGGCTTTATTCACACTCTGATGTCTCTGATTTCCAAACTTCAGCTATAATGTTTACACCTCAGTCTGTCAGGCACTTTAGTCTTGTCCCTTCTTTGCGATCAGCAGCGGAGACCGAGCGAGCCCAGAGGCTGCCAGATGTGGATGCAGCACAGCAGCTGAAGCCCAGAGAGAGGCAACGTTTCTTTGAAGAAGTCTTCCAGCATGACGTGGACGTCTACCTGTCCTCAGCACATCTTTGTATCAGGGACTACAGGAGACGTGAATTGAAGTGGAAGGATTTCACATGAGTATTCAGCTCCCGAGGCAGACAAGGTAAAAAGTCAGAATCCATCTTCATCATCATGGGATCCATTTGCTCCCCAATAGATCTCTACCTGGAGCTCACTGGTTAAACAGCTCAGCTGGCAGCAAACAGACTCTGGGATGACAAATAGCATAACAAGACAGTCAACTTTGACTATATTCCATAAACTCTCTTATCTCTGTACTTTAAACGTTTCCCACTGGCGTGTGACTTGTATAGTGCACTCTGTGTATGATGGAGGCCATCAATTGCAAATATGGAGATTTCCAGTTTTCTTTTCTTCCCATTCTTCTTCCAGTGTTAATACTCACTTCTCTATTGCCAGTTTTACCTTGTGACAATTAAATAAGAGTGAAAAATAAATAATTATATAATAATATTTATATAAATATTGAATGGAAGGTGTCAATGATTGTTAGATAAACGTCACTTTCATCAAGGCAACATCAGAGGCTTGAGGAAGCTACAACCTGAATCCAAAAGAGAACACGCATGAAAGAGCTAAAATAAACACAGTTTCAAGTTTGCAAACAGAAAAACAGTACAAAGTTGGGAGTAACTACTTTTGTTTTGCTATTGTTTGGATCCTGCATGAAATTCTTGATTTACAATTTATATTGTTTCCGAGAAGATAGAGAAAATTGATGTTTTACTAAAGAGGTGGGAGTAAGACATCTCAAAACAGTTGTGGAAATTGTACTAAAAAAGGTACAAATAATAAAACTGCTGAAAGAGCCTTTTACAAGCAATGCAGGTGAGAGACAACAGGTCAGTAAAACATATGTGGATGAAAACATCGTTTTAGAGAAGCAGTCTGTCAGCATGAAAAGGAGTAGAGGTTTGTGGATAATGATGCTTTCTTTAAATATATAAAGTGCAAATATTTGTCATTAAATAACAAAGTGTCTTACAATGAACATGTTATTTATTGGTTATGTTGAGTTGGTAATTAAATATGGTCTCATTGGAACTGAAAATCAATGTTATCACTGCATTTTTCTCAAAGACCATTTTTCGGGGGTCAAATTCGTAAAACAATATTGAAAAAGGTCAAACCTCTGCATGCATAGTTCACTCATAAATAAACCTCACACGTATGCATTGAAGCGTATTGCTACATTTCAAAGCTGATTTATGAGAAGCACTGTAACCTGTGATTATTGTGGTGGTGCAGGCTGAGTGGGTGTGGAAAACAAGGGGAAGAGTCTCACAGTCAGTCCTCACACAATAAGCTGAACGTACATGGACAAGCATCATCATGAGATTCTTTCTCCTGGTAAGCATCATTACTTATTTTTTGCATTATTTCCTCTATTTTTTTAAAGTTATTTCTTTAATGTTTTTCAATTTGTGAAATTATATTTAATTTCAATCTAATTTCTTTTCCCTTTACTTCTTCTAAAAGAGTGTGGCGCAATGTTATTCTAAATGATGCCAAGCTAATGTGAGGTTTACTTTGATGTCAATAATAGAAACATCAGGGATCATCTGTCACATCATAAAACTGTTTCTGTCAAAAACAGTGTTTGTAGGAACTGGTTCATCAGGTGTCGTCCAGGTTATTTCCCCGGAGCACAGATGACAATGAAACCCCTTCCCATATAGCCTAAAACACACATTCCTTCTTTGAACAGGACAAACTTAAGTGCAAAGGTGGACGAGTTGAAGTTTGACTGTTTGTTTTTCAGGTCTATTTTTTGTCCAGTGTAACATGTTCAGATGTGCTGATCCGTCACAGAAGGACTTGGATCATTGACTCCTTTGAGATTGAGGAAGAGCATCCTGGGCCATTTCCTTACAAGTTAGGCACGGTGAGAAAATCAAAGAGCAAATAAAAGTGATATAACATATGACACAGTTACTACTTGGACAATCAGGTGTTAATTTGACTGGATTATATTGTGGGTTTCTCTTGGGGGAGATCTGTACTGACTGTTCATCAGCAAGGAAAATTAAAGGGATGCCTTGCAAACATAATTTTTTCCTTTCAATTTTTGAATAATAAAAATAATAATGATGATGATGATGATGAGGAGGAGGAGGAGGATTAGTATTTTTTATTATCATTATTATTAATGGCTTGCACATATAGACCATGATATGCAGACTATGCATAAAGATATTTCAAATTCAAAGTATCTACCTGGAACAGGGTATGTTTTCCATTCTGTTACCAATAGTATCTATTTGTTTGACTCATGGTGATACAAAAAATGAAGATAATTGTGTTTCAAAACTCCCTAGGAGAGCGTCAGTTAGAGATATGCCATGTTAATACACTGTCATATATCTTGAAATTTCATTTGTGAAACAACACAATTTCATGCTCCCAAGCACATTGTAAGAGAATGGATCTTTCATTGTAGATAAATGTAGACCGGAAGTATCGAGTGTTCTTCGAACTCACGGGTGAAGGAGTGGATGAGGAGCCAAAAGGAGTTCTCTCCATCCACAGAGAGACTGGAACTTTGTACATCCACAAGGCCGTGGACTATGAGGAAAAGACCCTGCTAAAGGTTCGGATGAACATTTTACATTCTGACGTCTTGTGATCTCTTTGTAATACTTCTGTGGGATTGCATTAAATGATTTGAGACTTTAATATCTTTATATCACATCACATGACTGAAGCCTATTTCAGTGTATCGGAAAGTAATGGCAGGTAGGTGATTGTTGATAGGACATGTGGAGGTCTGGTGCTACTAATACACAGTTGTGAACGGAAACTGGATGAAAGTATTTTCAGGTTTGTTCCACAGCATCTGATTCATCGTATCTCATATTACATATACAATATGAAATAATGTATCTATGATTATTTCTTTTCCCATTGTGACTAATTTTGGATCACATTTGTCAATTTGAAGCTCAAATTTGAGGCCAGAAAGTCGGATTTATCATCTGACACTAGATTAGGCGTGGAGGTTAACATCCGGGACATCAACGACAACCCACCACGCTTTCAGAAAAATCTCTATGTCATCAACGTGAAAGAAGATTTAGCACAAGGTAAAGAAAATACCAATTTGTTTTGCAAGTTACAGTTTAAACAATGTACACAAGTACACACAGCATATTTTGTTTTTATGATCTCACCTGACAGGCTCCGATCTTTTGACTGTGCTGGCATATGATAGAGACCAAAGAGGAACACCAAACTCTACGTTTCACTATGAAGTCAAGTCTGTGTCTCCAAACCTTCCAGACTCTGAGTTCTTCACCGATAAGTCCGGACAAATCTCGTTTAAAGGATGTTTGAATTATGAGGCAAGAAATATGTTTGTGGTATTCCACATGTACGGAGTACAAATGGTATTTCTTGCATACTGGTTCTGGGGACAGACAGATTACATGTGAAGTATTTTTTATGGAAATTACATGATGTGAACTCCACCAAACATATCAAGGACAACTGTGTCTGTGATGGAAGATTTAGTCCATGGGCACTGTTGACAATTTCAGATAAAATTATTGAGGGTCATCACAGTTTTTGTGCGATGTGAGACAAACAGAAACTGTAAAAACTGTAAAATTAGCTATAGAGTATAAAAGCAGCAACAGGTACGACGACTGCAAACAACACATGTTCATAAATCCACTGAAAATTTCATGGCTACAGCATAGAATAAAAAACAATGCAAAAAAAATGTTTAAAAAAAATCAATGAAGTTGTTCTTGTGCTAGCTCTTTCTGATTCTAAACTAAAATAATTCACAATAACAAGATAACTTTATAAACACAAGCATCACTGTAGCAGAGCTTTGTGTATTGAAACAGTCAGAATATTGTGTGTAAAATAACATAACATATAAAATTACATAAAGCTCTACCCTCACTATATCAACCTCAATGACAAGGGTCTTTGAGTACTTCCCCAGCAACACAATACACAGGTTTGATTTTTAAAGTCAGAGGCAAATGAACGAAAAAGAAAAAAGTAAAAAGATTATAACTTCTCAGAGGTATGTGTGGCAAATACCTGAGATGCTTCACTGGTGATTTTGCTGTCGTTACTTGTAGTGTCATGAAAATAAATGAGAATCCACCAATCCATAGCTAATGTCTGACCCCTTTTACATGACAACATCTTCAAGTGAAAAAGGAAATCTCTTGTTGTCTTTTGGGTGTCCATTTTCATGACAAAAGTGCCCAGAGCCACTGAAAATACAACCTTTGAAAATGGATCCCAAAGTAGAAGTTTTTGACAACCCTCAAACTGGAACTCCATTTCCATTTGAAAATGTTACTACTGCGCATGTGCACCATGGCAGAAGTAAGAGTGGATGAACAATAACATTTGCCTCCACAGAGTCATGACTCTAAGTCCATATTCTCCAGGGACTTGGCAATTTTATAGGTGAGTCACCTGGAATAGCAGTCCAACTTTAGTATCGGTGTACTCGCTATTGTTAATGTTTTTAGCTTATTGTTCTCTGCATGCCTGTGTGTGTTCACACAGTACCCACTCATGGATCAACATGATGACTACATCAGCGTTTCTGTTGGTTTCATGTAAACAAACATTGTTTTACAAATATTGCCATGTAAACACAAAGCTTTCCTGAGTAGGAATATGCAAAAATTATGTTTTCACTTGAAACTTTGGCACTTAAACAGGGCCTAAGATCAACAGCAGAGCAGTGTAGGACAATGACAAGCTTCAACATGTCAATCAGTCTGTCCTCTAACAATCACTTGTCCTCTGGAAATGTTGCCAGCTATTATTTGGTTTTTGCACCATTCTTTCATCCTTGGAAAAATGTGTACTAGATTTTCCTATATAAAACATGCCATAGCATATTTTGGGCTCATTATTCATGTAGAGGACTGATAATGGGTAGGATGCTCCATTTGTTATTGATGCTATGACATGTATCATTTGATTTTCAGGCGGCTAAAAGAGTCATCTTACTGGTGGAAGCCAAAGATCACGGTGAAGTTATCAGTCTGTCCAGTTCAACCACTGTTGTCATCAATGTCAAGGACGGCAACAACCACCTTCCAATCATCAGCGGTCAAACAGTAGGTCTTCATGTCTGTTTACAAACTGTGGTTACCAGTTCATGCAGGTCTCAGTAACATGCATGAACATGCATGTCACAATGCTGCTATGACTAGAATTTCAAAATGACCACAACCTCAACAGGGCACTGGCAAAGTGAAGGAAGATGAGGCCGGCTCATCTCCCCTGCGGCTGCACGTGACAGACAGAGACAGTCCGAAGACTGAAGCATGGCGCGTAAAATATACTATACATGGTGATGACGGTGACCACTTCAGGATAGAAACGGATCCAGACACCAATGATGGCGTGTTGACAGTAGTAAAGGTGAAGGCAGTTTGACTGCATACTTTACATAACAGTTCCCCCCAACATTGCTGTGACTTGTAATTTTAACATGTTTTTCAGACTTGTGCCTAAACCCAACTCTTAAAGAGTCTATGCCGTGACTGAATTACCTAAAGATTTTTTTTTTTGTATAACTGTTTAGCCTTTAGACTTTGAGAAAGGGGCACAGAAGGAATTGTCAATTTCGGTGGAAAACCAGGCTCCGTATTTCTCCTGTAAAGTGAAAGAGAGGATGTCCTCTGGCCTCTGGAAGGTGGACACCAGCACAGATCCTGCTGCAGGGCAGCGTCAATCTATCAAAGTTGTCATTGAAGTGGAGGATGTCAATGATCCACCCATCTTCAGTGTGACCGTCAAAGAAGCCCAGCTGGAGGAAAATGCAGCCATTGGAACTTGGGTGGAGACAGTGACAGCCGTGGATCCCGATATGAGTTATGCAAACAATTTTATGTAAGTGGAATGTTGAATCTGTTAAGTATAAGTTCTTATCGCCACTCTTCTATGTTATCGTGAGTTCCATTTGTCCACAGCTACAAAGTGGGGCATGATCCTGCTGGCTGGGTGACAGTAGATCCTCACGCAGGGGACATCACTACAGTGAAGACGCCGGACAGAGAATCTCTTCACGTTATTGATGGGCTGTACACGGTCTTACTGCTTGCCATTGATAATGGTAAATACATTCCATGTTCCTCAGCAAAAGCGATCAATTAAGCACTTGGTGACAAAATATTTCTTCCTCAACAGGTAATCCGCCCATGACAGGCACAGCTACATTGCAGATCCATGTGACTGACCAGAATGACAATGTGCCAAAGCCAGCAGTGAGCTTTGTAGATGTTTGTCTGTCTGACAGCCCCACCACCACCAACATCACAGCCTTTGACCTCGATGGAAATCCCTTTGGAGGGCCTTTCACATTTGAATTACTGGGAAATGTCAAAGGGAAATGGAAACTGAATCCCACATATGGTAAAGAGCTGTTCCATGTTGTGGTATATTACAGCAAACATTTCAACAACTGCTCTACATTTTTCTATGGTTGTTTCTCTCAGGTTACACAGCTGGTCTGGTAAAGGAACCCAATGTGTATGCAGGTCATCACACAGTTGACCTGAAAATTTCTGATATGCAAGGGACCTTTGGTGTCTACAACCTCAATGTAACTGTGTGTGACTGCTCGGAGACACCAACTTGTCGAAACCGACAGGCAGCAGGAGGAGAAGCTGGAGCTGGTGTTATAGCCATCGTGTTTGTTTCACTGCTTTTATTTCCATGTAAGGAATCCAATCTCATTTTTCTTTTAAAGTACATTATGGATGTTTTCTGTTATACCACCTCTGTACACAAGCTGGCAGGGGAGAGTCAATGTTCCTTAAAGATTCAGCAGTTGGTATTTGCTAAAAAGCTTCGCCCTGTCTTTCTATTCTTACACAAACTGCACCATCCATTGGTACAAATTAACATTAGACAGATCAGACAAGTTTATCAGCTTGTTTCTTTATAGATTGCGCGACTTCAGCTTATTTGTTTTTGTCTAAAATGACTATGTTGTACCTCTCATACTGAAATATATTGTGATGTGTATTGATACCTCAATAACTCAAGTTTATTTTGTCTTACAGTTCTACTGCTGCTAGCAGCTGGCTTCTCCTGCAAAAAAGACTTCACTGATTTGCAGCCCAGTGATTTTTCTGAAGAAACTCTCATTGCATCCAACATTGAGATACCAGGAAAAGACTGCAAGGTTCCACTCAAAACAAGGCTGCACGTGAATGGGTTCCGTTTTTATTGCAAAAATGAATGAGCTCATTTCTCTTTTGAAAGCTACCTGATATACTGCTTCGGTCTGCTGATAAAACTGCCCACAACTCATCTAAATGGCAACAAGGAGTGCAGAACACTTCAAGGGTGAGTGTATGGATGAGACTGAAGATTTCTTTTAAGGCAAAATAGGTGTCAGTGCAGCATTCTTTAAATGCTTTCATAGCAGCTTGTATGCATTTTTGGAAGAAAAAAAAATATTTTTGTGACAATGTGAAAGTTCCCTTCAGGACCTGTTAGACGGGATTATAAAAGGACTGCTGTTCTTCTCATTCTAAACAGGATATAAAGCAAAACATTTCTTACAAAGACATCAGGGATTACAGAGAGGATATTTCTTACCTATATGATGACAGCTGGAACCAGGTTAGTGCAATCATTTGAGATTCATGTCAAAAGACCTTCAGATACTTCATTGTTTCCCTTTAAAACAGACAACCTGGGATTCTTTGATAACTGCCAGCCATGACCAAACCCACCAGGTAAGTCATTCGGTATATGCTTTTTGAGGCATGCAGGGAACAAAAATCATTTGCACCATGTTTACAGTTTGAAGATAGAGACATTGCCTTTCAACAAAAATGGAGCTCCAACTATGCGATGGACAGAACTCTCTCCACCTTGATTCAGGAGGTCTGCATCGCTTTGTAATATTCTGCACCATAAAGGTTTGTCTGTGCATGCGTACACTTGCAGGTGTTAAAACTAACCTTGATTCATATTATGACTACAGAGACTATCTGCCCTCTGGGAGACAGAAAACCACCTGGACTACAGTCCTCATCTCTATGCAGACGAAGGATCCTCCACCAGCTTCTCGGAGCTCGACCACATTACAGAGGATTCCTTTCAAGATGCACTCGGGGACCAGGGACCAAGGTTTAATGGACTTGTTTCCATTTGCAAGCCGCCAACAAAGAACTGAATTCCTGTTTTATGGCTATGATTTGCATTTTGTGAGCAAGATTCTGCTCAACCTAGTTTCATTTTATGAGCCAATGTCAATCAACAGTTTCCACTACAGAACATAAGGTCTGTTTCACATATTTAATAGCAACTGTTACAGTCTTCATTTTTACAAGGTGGGGAAAAAAAAAAAACATCTGTCCATCAATATTTTAATGACTTGTCTTCCAAAACCAATTTACCTTTGGACAATAACATTTAATTTACTCTGACTTTTGGCAAAACAAAAAACAAGCATGCCAGCTGGTCTGTTTAACAAGACTAATTCACATTGCATGCCTTTGCACCACTACTGAATCAGTGCACAGTTGCTGGATTAAAAAGAAATTACCCTCCCATCTTAAAGGATTTAAAGTACATTCAGGATAAAGGGGGGAAAAAAAAATCTTTCAAAAAGGGAGAAATAGGGGAGGTACTTTAAATAAATAGAAATCTGCAATATTTACAACACATCTCAAACAAAAACTTTCACACTGCTCCGCTGCTGATATCTGGAGCAGCTCGCTGCTCCACAGTGCTTTGGCCTGTACGCACACGACCCCTGAATCCTCTGCCTCTCAAAAAGCGGCCCGGCACCCCAAACGTTTCTATGTTTAACTTCTTCTCTTCCGCCCAGGTGGTTCTCCTGAGGGCATGCAAGAAAGTAAAATGAATGGAAGAAGGTTGCATCACTTTGAGGCATGAAGGACAAATAGTTACACAAGTACCTGGGCTTAAGATCTGTTGAGATATTGTCAAAGAAGCATTTGGTTTTGTCATAGTATTTTTCTCCCAGGGTGTCTTCCTCCTGCATGGCCTGGCTCTCCTTCGCGTCAGAGTCTGCCTTCTCAACTGTAGCAAAATACAAAAAAAAAACCCCACAACTATGAAACAGTCAATGGGTCCAGCAAAACCTAAATGACCATCTGATTATAAATTGGACATACCAACAATCTCCTTGGTGAGATCATCTTTAAACTGAGCATTTGCCATTTCAAAATCAAAGTCTGATTCAAACTCCAGAGTAGTGGCCTTGGAGTTTTTCACAAGAAGTTGACCTCGACTCCTGTTCCTTGGCCTGCGATTGCCTGAAAACAAGCACACAAGTTCCAAACGAACAACAAAAGAAACCAGTTGTGAAATTAGTTTAGGAACAATCTTGGGAACTGTTATCTATGATATTTGGTCCCTCATGGACACGTGTCTTTTTTTTAAATGTGTGACAGCAAAAACCTAATTTAAACAGTCTTTCCATCAGTAGGACTAAATATACAATTGTGCTTTTGTGACAACACCTTGCTTTTGCCTACGTTTCTGGTTCTCCATGCTTGGGGTCTTTGGTGCACCTGGCTGGGTTTGTGTCTGACCTACAAACAGGACAAGTGTGAAAAGGTGTTTCTGAATGGACATGCAATTAAAACTAATGCAATAACAGTATGCTTACTGGTGGGCACATTTTTCTTCTGAACCTGGGTGCCACTTCGAGCAGCACGTGGAGGTGGACGGGTGAGCGGTTTGGTCTGTGGCTGGGTTGAGGTCTTTCCCTTTTTTTGTCCAGCACTGGCCAAAGGCACAGTCTGTACAGCCTGCTCAACCATAGGAGCTCGTCTGACTGGAGCATGCAGACCTGATACTTAAGGAACATAAACAAGAAGCTTATATTTCTGGATAAAAATAACAGACTCTGGAGGTACGGGCCCTACCGAGGCCCAGCGCTGCATTGTACTGCTGGTTGAGTAGAGAACTTGCAGCCAGCTGGTTATAGTTAGGCATCATGTCTCTGTATGGACTCCAGCGTGGATGACAACCAGCAGAGGAGCTGCCAAGGGATGACTAAAATAACAGAGGGGGAACAGAAAACATGGTATTACTGGAAATAGACTGGGGGGTAAAAATAAAAACAGTACATTTCCTTGACTTATATACCTGAACAATTGCAGGGTCACGAGGTAGTCCGTGGTGTGGTTTTGGTGGTTCAGATACAGTGATGTCTCTGATGTCACTACCCCTGAAAATAATGTACTCATAGATTTCCTCTTTGGGTGGCACTGGTCTGTCAGTGTGTCTGTGCTCTGTTCCATGGGATTTAACTGTTGACACAGTCAAATAAAAACAGCTTTTTGAGCCTCAACAAACTAAATACAGAAGAACATTGGTTTGAAGTGAAAACGTACCTTTAGCTAGAGCAACCGTGGACCTGTCCGTGTCAACGGAGGACAAAATTCCTTCATATCGGATCTGAGCCTTGGAAATCAAACTTATTTTACTGCCAATATAAGGAGTTCCTCCTCCAGTGCTCATTTTAGTGGTGAAAATGAGCTTTTGAGATTGAAGAGCAGCAGCTAGAATACAGAGCGATAAACCACGCACGGGAACACTGACTAATATACAAAGTGCGCAATCAACGGACACCTGCAGGCACTTTATAAGATGAGCGTTCCTGCACGTGTTTGGCCGACTGACTCATTTGCGCCTAAACTTGGGGGAGTTTCTTTATCGGACCTGCGTGCGCCGCAAGAAATGCTGATGGTTGTTTGAATGGGCTTCATGTAATTAATCCAAGAGTCAATTGTGAAAGCAATGTTTTCAAAACTTCACTAAAAGTTGACAGCTTTTTTTTATGCGCAAGTGAAAGAAATCCAAGCTTTATGTGTTATTGTCAAACAATTTTCTCATTTGGGAACACAACTCTGGCATTTTAATATCAATTTTGTTTTGGTGCGTCTTCTTGGATCACTTAATAGAACAGAATAGAAATACTTTATTAATCCCAGAAGATTCTTTACAACGTTGCACACATGATAGAATAGAATAGAATAGAATAGAATAGAATAGAATAGAATAGAATAAGACATACTGTCATTTTACAATGAACCTGAAGAGCTGCGCTCTGACAGTGCAAATGAACAAAATGTAGCAACCAAAACTGGAGCAACATAAAAACAAATTGTGCAACATAAGAAAGTATAGTTCTCTATGGCAATATGGCACAGCTGTTTACCAGTAGGTGGTTTGCGTTGTTTGTGATATGCAGAATACATATGAATCAGTGAATGTGCGGATTAGTGGTTATGGGTCCAGTAAAGAAATGTTAGTGAGTCTGTTTGTCTTTACTTTGATACACCTGACGGAGGACATGTTAAACAGATGGAAACCAGAGTGTGAGCTGTTCTTGATGTTCTGTGGGGAAAACAATGAAAATAATTATACAAAGTTAACGTAACAAATAAGACATAATAAAAAAAATCGGTGAAATAATAAATATTTTAACAATTCAATTTGTATATATAGAATACCATCTTATTTTACATTTCGTAGTAAACTCACAGTACAAGAGATATTCATAACCAGGCAGCTTATTTTGGGTTTCTTGCACTGAACAAATTCAAGAAATTCGGATTTTAATCTTTATTTCAGCAAACATTTAGCTTGTGCTTATGTATTTAATAAACAGCGGCCAGCGGAACCACGCTGTCCCATGACTGTCAGCTCGCTGTATTTCCTCTCTCCGGGAGGGTGGGGCGTCCTCAGACGTCTCTTCACAACAGCAACTTCTCCCTCGGCTACAACGCTGCAGCCATCTTGCACAGCGGATCGAGCGTGAACAAACACTAAAATTTGGCTTGTTCGCTTGTCGCAAACCACGATATCGTTCCACCAATAGTCACAAAGTGTGACTGCGACACGGAATATGTAACGTGTGAGCGTGAGGATGCCGGCGGCGAAGTAACGTTTGACGAAAACAGTCGGTATCCAGCACGGTGTTGTTCCTTCTAGTGCGTCCCCTGGAATGACAGCTGAAGCCATTGGTACCGCCTTTTAGCATGTCGAACAGCCAATCACGGCGCGCAGAAGCCCGGGTTCGCGGACTTTAGGCGGCTGTGCGCATGCGCACGTCAGTTGGTAAGTACCTAAACTCGTCAGAAGCTCGCAGGAGTGTGAAGATGGCGGTTGGGTCCGGTCCGCTGGATGAGCGCCTTTCACACACAGGGCTGAATAAAGCGATAGATTGTCATCCTGCACGGTCTGTAGAGTCACACCTGTCGCTCTTGTGTCACAACAACCACTGGGGTAGGCGCCAGGCAGTCGGTAATTACATGCTTATAGTTCCGGGACAAGGGGATAGCTCGAGCTAATGTCCAGCTGGGACTTGGTCAAGGCGATTGCTAAAGCAGGTACGCTGTAACTACTAATGTTGTTTTCCTCTTTGTCTCTCCGAGTTTACACGAAAAGCAGGCGTCGGAGCCGACAGAGAAATGCAATAGAGGTGCCTCAGTCTTGCCCCATCACATTCACGATTGTTTGTGCTCCTTGTTAAACAAGTTGAAGTGCAGGGGGTCTGTCCATAACGAGCCCCCCATGGTTCAACTATGGACGCACCGACAGCCAGCACGGACTCCGCCGCGGGACACGACCCTGGCAAAACACTTGTTGTCAGCGGCGGTGTAACTTTTCTCCCTCATCACCAAGGGAAAGTAGGTCCACACTCAGCGCAGGCTTTCAATGGGAGCCAAACTATGAACTCTCACAGTTCAGGAAGCGCTGCCCCGGCTCACGGGGGGACGACAGTGACAAGCGGGGCCGCAAACAGCAGCAGTACACCGGCTGTCAGCAGCGGAGCGGGGCTGTCTAAAGGGACGACCCCCTCGAACAGTGTCATTCAGACGAGTGTCGTGGCTCCAGCTCAGTCTGCGATTCAGGCAACTGGACCCACCGTGACCCTCGTCAGGCCGCCTATGCAAACTGTGGGGTCTGTTGCAACTTTGAACGGGAACAATGCTGCAAGCCCCACAGTGACTGGCACCCAGGCGGGTGTCGGCGTCAACAACGGCCAGACGTCCGGCTCCGCGGTGGTCAGCGCAGGCTCGCACATCATCAAGGCAGAGCCTCCTACAACAGCAATAATACAGTCGACACCGCCGCCTGTGGGCAACCCCGCTGCCGTGAGCTCTCCCCGGACTCCTGTGCCGATGGCTCCCGGTGCTGGTGCGGTCCGGACCCTGACGCCCCAGATGCTGGCCCCGAGGATCCCACACACAGCTCCGGGACAGCCCGGTGTACATAACATCCAGCTACCGCCGGGTGAGTTAACTCATAACTTCTCAGGATTGTTTATGTCATATGTAAATCATTAATCAAGTACTGATTCTCAGAACCACTTCTGACTGGCACTCGTGTTAATGTAAACACCACAAAACCACTTATTTATGATTGTTTGTTGTCTTATTATACAAACAAGAGGGATTATCATGTATATTTTCTGAATTGATATGCACAGAAATGTGAAAATGCTGCTTTTTTTTTTAGTTGATTTTACTGACAAAACTAGTCATACCGTCCATCCATCCTTTATACTGCTTAATGCTGTAGGGTTGCAGAGCACTGAACCCAAACTTGGTTGTTTTTAGGACATCACAAACTCCATGCAGAAAGGCCCATCAGATCTTATAAATCTATTTGTGTCCTTTTTAATATATTCAGGTTTTGTCATATTTTCTGACCTGTATCAGGAATGGTGCTGGTACGCAGTGAGAGCGGACAGCTTCTGATGATTCCTCAGCAGGCTCTGGCCCAGATGCAGGCCCAGGCACAGGGGGGCATCCCACCTCGAGCCTCTGCACCAACTAATGTAACTCCAGGGCAGGTAATTCATCAAAGTCTGGTTTAAGGTTTATTTCTAATTGCCCTCTAGTTTGCTCTAATTTCAGATAAAAAATTACAGACTTGCTAAGTCTGTGAAATGATTGATTTTACTTTTGTTATTTAACATGGAAAGCTGTGTATGCTGCTCACTCCTTAGATGTTTTGCGTTGTTGCCATATCTCAGGCTTCTGGAAGCGCCATCATCAGCAGGCAAGTGGCTCCCAGCACCATCATCAGACAGGGCTGTCCAACCACGACAACCCTCACTGCAACTACCACTCTTCACCGACCTCCCATTCTTCAGGTGTGTTCAACTCAACTCAGTTATATTTATATAGCGCCAAATACAACACAGTCATTTCAAGACACTTTTACAGGGGAAAAAACCTAGCAATTCCACTTGAGCAAGCATAGGCAGCAGTGGAAAGGAAAACTCGATTTTAACAGAAATAAACCTTCAGAACAAGGCTCATAGGTGGATACTTTTTACTGTTGTGGTTCGGGGATAGGAGGAGAGAAAAGCATAGGACAGAGACTGAAAGCAACATGCAAACAGAAATTAATCTATTTGCTGCAGATGGATGTAAGCAGGAGGCTCAGACCAAGATCTTCCAGTTCCAATTTCTGAGATCCTGCAAGAAGGTAGAGAGAGATGACGAGAGCTCAGACTACAGGAGAGAGAATGTTAGTACCATGTAGTAGTGAAAGATGGTGAGTGAGAAGGAAAGAATCTCAAAGTCGATCTCCCAGCAGACTTAATCTATAGAAATTTCACGAGAGTGAAGTGTTAGTGTGTCGACAGCAAAGTTTTGTTGTTGTCATTTGTAGGTTAATTCTAAATTATTTTATTTTGTTAGTGTATAAGCTGCTACTTACTCATCCCTGAAGCTAGTTATTACCAAATAGTTTGGCTCAAAATTATTATATTCTCGCTTTACTTTGTGGCCAGTACACCATGCAATAGTTCTAAAAGCCTTATTCACTGTTTGGTTTCGACATTACATTAATGAATTTCTTCATA
>OMNM01035687.1:0-20726 GCA_900302745.1 Parablennius parvicornis | reverse complement strand
CTTCTTTCTAATAAATCCTCTACCTTTGCAAAGCCTGTTTTCCTTGTGGGAAAATGCATTTGGGGGATGAACGGCAGAGCTGAATATATGGTTAGACATGTTAAAAAAAAAAAAAACAATGTTAAGTACTTTGTGCTTATGATGTTTTATGATGCTTATGATGTTTTCATTTTCATTATAGCGAAGTCTTTTGTCAGAGTGAGAAGTGGTTGTAACTGTTAACCTTGTTTAACACTGTGGCTTAATTTTTTGTCTACATTAAAGTTATATTAAATCATCTTGTGAAAATCTGTTTTGTTAGAATTATGAATCCATATGTCCTACAATTCTTACTATTATTCATTATATTTTATTCCGTTTATTTTAAAAACCTTAACGGAAAAGGATTCTCCTTGTAGTTGAGATTTTTTCCTGCTCTCCTCTCTGGCGCCCCCAGGAGGACTCCACCTCACATTATAAAAATCTTTCATTATATAAACCACTGGGTGAAAAGCATCTTTATAAACAAAGAAATATCTGGGGAAAAAAAGTTATTTCTGTACTTTTTGCTTGACAACTGAATGCAACATCCTGCTGTTAACAAAACAAAGAAAAATTCAATATATGCGTTAAGTTTTTCAGACTTTAAAAATGACTCAAACTATAAATGTTTGTGTTTACTTTGTATATATCCTGTATGTTTGTGGACTATTTGTAGCTGTATGTGTGAAGGTGGATGTGCTTATGTCTGGACCAACTTCCTATAGATTCCTCTGTGAATATATTAATATTATTGCATAGTTAGTTCGTGTCTCCGTCACTCGAAGTCACAGCCGAGCAGCTCTATTCTCATGGTGATCGATCCGATCCAGCTCTTGGGGACAATCCGGATGAAGCGGGAGAAAATGGGAGGGTAGATGTAGTTCTTCACGTGATCGTTGTTATCCGTGTTTCCCTTGAAAACCTGAAGAGAAAGCAGCTGTTTAGCGTCTTTGCCAGCGTTGGTTAAAAGCCTGGCGTTGTGCTGCGGCTCACCCTGTACGGCTGGCTCTCGTGGTCGTCGGTGTAGTCGGTCCAGTGGATCCCGTTGTCGCTGTACTGCAGGATGTAGGAGACCACGTACATCTCCGAGCCTAGAGATTTGGCGCCCTGAGTTATGATTCCTGTGATCTTCTTGACCTGCGGCAGCTCCACCTGAAGCCACTGGTTCATGTCGTTATACTGTGAAAGACAAGATACAAAGGAAGAGACGTGATGAGAGTCGAGGACCGGTTTGTCCAACTTAAAATAACTGACGGAATACAGGATCACACCCTGGATATTTTTTAAATTTCATATCCACAAGGAAGATCTTCTCTCAACAGACAACCAGTCCATCTTTACTGGGATTAGATGCATGAATAAACTGAATGTTAGTGAGGAACAAAATACTAAAATCATTACTTTAGTTATAATGTGGTTTACATTCAAAGAGAATAATTTTTCAGTTTCTGTATTATTATATATTAATAAAACCTTTAACATATTCTATATAGCTATGGTCTGAATTTACTGTTATTTATCTCTGCTAGGCGGTATATGCTTTCTTTGTGGCTGGTTGGTTGGTTTGGCTTCTTGGTCGGTTGGCTGGCTGGTTGACATTTGATCAGTTGGTTGGTTGTTTGATTTGGCTTGTTGGTTGGATGGTGTGTTGACAGGATAATTCAAAAATTTGAGGATGGATGAAGATAAAAAACCAACAAGCTAACAGACAACAGGACAAGTTTCATTCTCTAAATGCCTGCTTACTTCATAATTGTACTTGTATAGATAATCTGGCGATAATCTTAAAGTTGTATTCTATTTTTTTCCTCTTCCCCTCTTTCTTAAAGAGCTTTGCCTTTCGCCACGTCGTCATTGTAAATGCTGAACACATATGTGGTGTACTTTTCCTACCTTAGCACGCCATGCGTTGATGGTGCCTTGTAGGTTGAGACGAGCCAGCGAGGGTTTCCAGGGTCCGGAGTACCAGCTGGTGGCCGTGGAGCTGGCCTTGATCATACTGTCCTTTATCAGCCTGCTCTCCATCCCCATAGGCACAGAGCAGCCTGAGGAGGGAGACGAGGATCCTCAGTCACTCTGAACAGGCGCACCAAAGTCTTTTTTCTGGACAAATTTGAACTTGTATTTTCTATTCTGTCCCGTATTGACTCACCGTCCAGTTCACAGCCGTAGAACTCCATGCGGACCGTGGCCATGTTGTACCAGGTGAGCGGGTGAAGCCTCACGAACCGTCCAACTACCGGAGGGAAGAAGGTGTTTTTCTTGGTGCTGTACGCCTCCTGGTTTCCATCGAAGGTCTGGAGAAAGTTGGAGAAGCGCAGACTTGATGCAACTTGTTGGGTTTGCGTTCATCGCCCGGGACATGAGACCTCTTCTCACCTTCCTGAAGTTATGGCTGTCCCCCTTGTAGAAGACCCACTTGCGGCGGTCGTTGCTGTACGAGATGGTGTACTTGGTCACGAACTGGGAGTATAACATCTGCTTGGCTCCCTGCGTGGCCACCTGGCTGATCACAACGGGCCGCTGGAAGTCCACCTGTACACCGCCGAGGAGGGAACCGATCACAAATACTCACATTACTGCAATTAGGTAGTAGTTTTATGTCATTTTAGGCAACTATGGCTCGGTTTGGTAGAGTGGTCGACTGTCAATCGGAAGGTTGCAGGTTTAATTCCCCAACTGTCCACATGTCGAAGTTTTGTTGAACAAGACAGTGAACCCTAAACTCCAAGTAGATGGTGAGCACCTTGCATGGCAGCCACCTCCATTGGCGTGTGTGAATTTACACGATGTAAAGCACTTTGGGAGCTGGAAAAACGCTATATACATGAAATCCATTTACTATATTTTGTTTCAAGTATGCAATTTTACTCACAGTTCAGTATAATTTTATACAAGCTACTGTAGTAACTGCAAATTTGGCATGTGTTTGGTCAACAACATAACAATTTTACCCATTTTAAAATTAGTTGTAGCCAAGTTCAAAGTCTTTGAGCACTTTTGTCTGTAAATTAGTATTTTTCTGTTGCCATTAAAACCAAGTACATTCAAAAAGAATACGCACCTGAATCCAGCTGTTGTTTTGCTCAGTGCTCCAGGCATTGTATTTACCCTGTTTGTTCAGTCTGGCAAGGTGAGGCTGCCAGTATCCTTAAAAGAAAAGAAGAAAAGAAATAGTTAACTGGTTGGTTCGCTGGCTTATTATTTATAAGGAGTTTTAAAAATTTCTCTTTGGAATTAACAAATTATATATCTTCTATTGTATTGCAGAATAATTTAGTGGTGATGGCACTGTTTAGACACCTTAGTGGTGTCTTGCTGCCTTATTGCTGGTGAAGTTGCATGAAAGCCCAAATCTACTGGGAAAATTAACACGTAAACTAAACGCTTATAAATTGCAGCAACATTCTCCCTAAGTAGAGTCAAAATTAGGGCATCAGACTCACTTGATTGGCAATCAATTGGTAATTATTAAAGAAGTGGAAACATTTACAACAATTCTAATTGCACCAGAATTCAAAGAGAAAGCCAAAAATTGAAGATCGTTTTTTTTGTTGTTTTCTTTGGACATTTCACTGAGGCTCTGTTTACACTAGCTTTATCAAAAAGCTTCATTTTCCCTGACTCCGAACACTGTCACTAAGAACGCTAAGAACACTAAAAACACTGAGAAAACTAAGAACGTTTTACATTTCCACTTGGGGTCTAAGTGTGCACCAGGAGGCATTGTTAAAAAAAAAAAAAACGCATAATGCACTTGCTTTCTTTCAAGAAATTCCAAGTGTAGATTAAACATTTACCTCTGGTGTTGGTTGCTGTGATCTGGTTGTCTTGCACACTGCTTGACTCCAGACCAAGTGGACGATAACAGTCTGTAAGACATAAAGGAAATACTTCAGTATCATGACCGTTCAGCAGACTCTCTAAATCTTTTTTTCCTCAGTGCTCTCACCATCATCTAGAACCAGGAAGAGGGTCTGCATGCCCCTCTGTTGGCTGAGGCCGACCTCCGTCTCCAGCTGCCATAGGCCCGGTTTGGAGGGATACATCTCCAGAGTAGCAAAGCTTCCTGCAGAGAAAATTCAGTGGCACTTCAGCATTGTGACTTCATTAATTAAACGCTGCAGTACAGTTAATAACTATTATAGTTAATAACTAGCAATTAAAGTAAAGATCTAGCTTTATCAGACCTGTACAGTGCGTATGATCAAATGATCGTAACATTGCTGTGACATTAGCTGAGGAAACAGAACTGGAGCAGGATTCTGCATAACACCTTTTCTTACTATATTAACTGAAGACAAGAAGAGGCAG
Source organism: Parablennius parvicornis (assembly GCA_900302745.1). Taxonomy (NCBI): domain Eukaryota; kingdom Metazoa; phylum Chordata; class Actinopteri; order Blenniiformes; family Blenniidae; genus Parablennius; species Parablennius parvicornis. Next base: position 16,391 of record OMNM01035687.1, on the reverse strand, counting down.
CAACAAAATAGCTGTGATAAACTCCCATCAAGCAGACAGCTCTTAGAAAGGGAAGCTGACAATTAACTAAAAGGGCACTTTGTAAAATTTTATTGAGTCACTTTCCAGAATGGCTTCAATGGGTACATGATGTAAACTTGCTTATCAGTCAGCCTGCGAGTGACTTGCTTTGAGTGACTCAACATACCACCCTGTGGTGTAAGTTTGCATTGCAACACTAAAAGAACCGGGCTGAGTTAGTAAACTTTCTAATTTTGGTAGATATACCGGCTCCCAGTGTGTTCTGTTCAGTGTGAGACGGGTCCAAATGGCTCTTTGAATGTTGAAAGTTGCAGACCCCTGGGTTAGACTATCAATTGAAAACAGAATAAACTCAAATATAGATATTTTAATGTATTTTCCTTTTAATTGTAATTATTAAACACTTGAAGCAGAACACATTTTACAAGATATATTTCCAACCATTCTTATGAATGGTATGTATAACTATTATTTTGCTATTATATTACATTTTTTTTAACAGTTTTTTTAACATTATTTAAAAATTGGTCATTTTGTTTGGAACATTTGTTTTATTGTCATTATCATTTTATTGTTGTGTGTGTTGTTTTGTCTTCCATCATAGGGGGCGCCATCACTTAAGACCCACGCCTTTATATTCTGCTATTTATTTGAGGTCACACATAAAAATTGACATATTGCACCTTTAAATATTCAATGCTACTAATGCTGAACACTGTTACACACTGTGGCACACGCTTGTAATGCTGCTCACCAGGTAGCAAGGGGTACACGGCCTGTCGGTGGCTATTGGTCTTCTTGTCGATGAAAGTTTGCCCGTGGAAATGGACAGTGTGAACATCTTTGGGGGGTCCCATGTTGATCAGGTGCCAGTTAGCAAGCTGGTTGGTGTACATCCTCAGACCCTTCAAGCTGTGTATGATGCCATTTATCGCTATGGAAACAACATTGAAAAGAATTTTAAAAGGTCTAATTTTCCTGGTATATAATTGTAAAAATCCCCTGTTTACACAAGAACAGTTTATCGAAAATGGGTTCCAAGTTGGAACTTTTCAAAAACACTCCGACATTGCATGCGAATGGGGGGAAAAGCAGTTTTTCAACAACATAGACTAGGGACACGCTGCTACTGGTCATGTGCACCATGGTTGTAGTAAATACTTCTTCTGCACAGACATGAGGAGATGAACACCTATAAATAAATTTGCCTTGCCTTGCCTCGTGGCCCAACATGAAAACTATATCATTTTCAGTGTTTCTGCCATTTCTACCTTTTCTGAAACAAAAAAGCTAAAATTATTTGTTTTCACTTGAAACGTTGCCGGAAAAACAGGGTCTAAATCAGGTGAGTTAAAGATAAACTAAATCTCACAGTGAAACTTTAAATCCTCCTTGTGGATCGGTTCCATCATTCTCCTTCGGCTTTTCCTCTGGAATAACTCGCGGTTCTCCACATAGTACCAGCTCTGCGACTCATCAAAGGTCATGAAAAGCAGCATGAACTCCCTCGTGTTTTGAGACTTCTTTTCCATGGTGCCTTTTTTGCACACTAGCAGCGGGCCAATCAGACCAGAGTGGATGTCTCTTTCCTTAGAGACAGAGAATACACAGGAATTAATGCGATCGTAAAGAAACACTAAAAGAGGCCATTATAAATCCACACAGCAAATCCACAGCAAACATACTAGGTAAGTACTCACAGGATTAACGCCTGAGTAATAAGCCCAGGTGCGACAGTCGGACTGCTCCGGCTTTGGCCCGACCGATTCTCCAACTTTCCATAGGTATGTGAAGGTGGTGTTGGGTTGAACCTCGTTGTCGTATTTGAACCAGTACGTGGAGCTGTCCTCGTACGACAGACCTTCTGTCTGCTTGGTGTAGGAAACCCCATTAGGGTGCAAAGAATATGGACGGCTGGCTTTGTTCTTGAACACCACCTAGAAGACAAAAAGACAGCCCAGACTGACAAGGGGGAAGTGTTGCTCTTTGATGGTTTTGCTTTGAGCAGGAGGACACGGTCTTCCAAAGTCTTACATAACCAGTAAGCTTAATGCACAGGGAAAAAAGTCACTTGATATATACACAAATGCCATAGTTAGATTCTGCTGGGATTGGAAGTTTGCTGTCACCCCTATTGTTGGCCATTAGCTATATAAGCTAACCTTGTAGCCAGAAAACTAATTATTAATGTAGTTTTGCATTTCATTTGAATTTCAGACCTTATTTTTCTACACTTCAACATAATTTACTATAACTTTATTTTTGCCCTTGTAAATACATACATTTATATAATCTATGTATAAAGTTTGAGTTTTAAAAGAGAAACAAAGCTTTGTAAACACCGGAACCTTGCTGATGCTGGTGGCCCTTACCATGATGCTTTGTCCAACCTCTGCTTTAATGACTGGCCCCAGGATGCCCAGATGTTCATCGATCTCCCCGCGGATGTCGGGAGTGTTGAAGCTTCCGTCCATGTAGCCTCGGAAAACCACCTTGGTGAACTTGGTTTCTCGTTTGTTTTGTTGCGTCTTTTCTGGCCTCCTGTGGGGATAAACATAAAATTTCTTGAACATGATTTAGTTTACAGTTTCATAATATTTTGCCTAAAATATATCATAGCTTACTTGTTCCCATAGCCGGCGTAGTCCCATTCCACCTCCTCAGCTGCAATGAAGTAGGTCTTGACATTTGGGCCTGATAGTTTGAGGTTATACTTGTTGATGTCTTCCAGGTTGAGATTCTTCATGTCGTCATGACTGCTGTAGGGGTCTTTGTACATCACATACTCGTACTCATTGGCCTTCACATCTTGCTCGTCCAGGCCAAGATGATCTGGTTCGCCGCCGGGAACATACAACTCGTAGTCACTGAAATCAGGGCGGGGCACGCCGATCACCACCGGCATGTTGATCAGCTCTTCCTCGTCAGAGAAAGGCTGTGGTCCCGTCGGTCGAGACCCGCGAGGGCTCATTCCTGGATTGAATCCGCGAGGAGAGAACGGCAGCCCACTCCTGGCCTGAGGCTTGTACTCCTTCTTCTTTCTTGTTTTCATGCCCTGGCCCTTGTGGGGTCTTTGTCGCAGGGTCACCTTTCTCACCTTTTTGGGACGTGGTGCTGGTTTAGGGGTCTCGTCTTTTAAATATTTCTTCATGTGCTCCGGAATCTCCGCAGGTACTGTTTGGTGAACGATATCATAGGTCCAGTTGTGGTCTTTGGGTTTTACAGAAGTGGTTTTAATCACCTCTGTGTTTTTCTCTTGAAGGTAAATGATCACTTCTTCACTGCTTTCGGAAACGCTAAGCTCCTCAGAACTGTTCTTTACCGTCCCACCTTCATTGGCAGGAAGTTGGATCCCCGTGGATGTGGTGGTGTGCATCAACTTGTAAAGGAATCCAGTTTCATTTTCGTTATTCTTCCACAGATGTGATCTTAACATTTCCAGCGTGGCATTTATAGTTGACTCAGCGTCGGGCAACATTCGTGTTACATTTTCAAAGATGGAATTTGCTAAGAATGACACGATATGAGACGAGTTGATTACAAGACTATGTTTCAGCTCTGGTCCAGTGATGGAAGAGTCATTGCCACTGGTTTTGTTGTTTGTCAGGTTGAGTTTTTCCACCATTGGCAGAGATAGTGAATGGTTCATTTCTGTGTTATTGTCCTCCTTGATTTCTATCCTGTCAAACACAGTGGAGACAGATATATTTCCATTTGAGGTATTGCGTTCACCGGCCTCCTGTAGAGCCACTGCATGATAGAAAACATCCCCTCTGGTCAGTTTTTCCTCTGAATCCTCAAACAAGACTGAATTTAAAGAAGTTTGATTAATTATCTCCCTTTCCACAATAGAACTTGAATTTTCTGTTAATAATAATGTGAGTTTTGAAGTTTCTTGTAATGTTAAAGAAAGATTAGTGGACTTTGAAAACCCATTTTCAAATGCTAATTGTTCGGTGCTGTTTTTATCAGTTGTATTGTTTGAGACAGAAATTGTATTATTATCTGGACTTGGCTCAAACTGAGGAATACTCCTGTTTGAGCTTAAACTGCCATTGTTTGGTGAGGTTGAGTTTTCAGAACGAAAATCTAAATTTAAAAGCGTATCTCTGGTTTGAACTTGTGTGGCGTTTTCATGGTCCTGAATCTGAACCGCCTGCTGTGAATCTGTTTTATTCAAGGTGTGTTGCTTTAAAGCAAACGTCTGATTTCTAAGCCTCGTCCTCTCTGTGTTGTTTGTATCTCCATCAAGCACATTAACAACATCATAGTCAAGGACAGAGAGGTCGAGCTGATCCATGTCCGAGACATTCGTCTGGTTCTTCAGAGACCTCAGACCCAATTCTTCTGCAAAATTTAAGGTGTCCAAGTCGGTCTCCTCCGTGGCTACTGGAGCCAGGTCCTTTTTCTCCTCCTCCTCTTCCTTTTTGATGTCGCCCAAGCTCAGAGGATTCCACACGGTGAATTCCCCGTTTGGCATCACCTCCTCGTTCTCGTATTCGTAAGCGTAGTCACGATAGCACTCGACGTCTTGAAACTTCACACGCATTCCCTTAGTGGTCCCATGGGAGTTGAGGGAGGCCATCAGCCAGACGCCTGGTTCAGGGGAGACACACAGAAAATGCAAAGGATTTTGATGTGCAGGCATTTTAAATGGCGGCAAATACTTTATGATTTCAGTACATGGCAAACTTAGATATTTTCCTTTATTTTGGAGGGGGAACCTGAAAAAAGAATCTAAATACGGTATTATGTTTGAAAATGAACCTAATGTAATTTGCAGTAGTTTTATGTGTATAATGCATCTCATCTCATAGGGACAAAACACTGTGGTAATAATAATATCATGAGAAAGGTGAAGGAAAGATATTTTCAAAATACCTATTTCAGGCCCCAGTTTCACAATGTTTCAAGTGAAAACGCATTGTTTTTCCATCTATGTTTTGGAGATGTTTCACATTTACAAAACAATATTTTGAAAACGATGTCCATTTTCTATGAAAACGCCAAAAATGTTTTTACTCTGTTTACTTTTAGCTTTTTTAATACTGTGTTTTTACATTATTAAGAAAGCTGCACAACAAATCAACCTTCAAGGGACAAATAATAAAAATAATAGTAATAATAATAGTTTGAAATGTTAAAATAATGTATTTAGCATGCCAGGCCACTGGAGGGTGCTGCTTTTTTTAGTGGAGTTAAATCACACACATGCGGCAGGGAAACAATCCGCTCTAAACATTAACAATGAGAACACTGACATTCTAGTGGACAGACCACCAAGTTCGATTGCTATTATGATGACTGTCAAAATAAACCTACTAAGTCCCAGAGGGATATGGTTATGACACCATGGAGGAAACATTGTCTACTGAGCATGTGCACAACTACTAGTTCCTATGGCTGTAGTGCACGTGCAAACAGCAGCATTTACTGTCTACATGGAGCCTGAGCATTTTCAAAAACTTGCATTTTCAGTGGCTCTGACAATCATTGTCCTGTCAACAGACATCCCAAAATGCAATGTAAGTTTTGCATTTTCATTTGAAAGTGTCTCCCACTAAATTAATTGATCTCGTCATCATTAGATTGGGTTACAGAATATAATCTGAAAATGTCCAAATATAACCACTTGCCTGATGAATGTTGAAGTATTCCAGCATTTATTAATTTGAGTTAAATTAGTCAGATTATGCAAAATTCCCTTTCTAAAGGTTTTACAATAATAACCATTGTCCCTATACCTGGAATGATGCCCCAGAAGTGAAGAAAGTCTGTCATCTCTCTCCCTGGCTTGTTTTAGTTTTTATCAAGTGTGTTGCTCCAACGAGCCAATCAGAAATCAAACCCTGTATAATGTCATCGGGGTTTAGACAATCACAGTCATAGTAGGCGCTACCTTTGACCCTCCCACAATTGGGCAGCTTTGCTAAGGCACATTCCATTACAAGAGGAAGTACTTCCTCCTCTTCCCGAGATGGTCATGTGTGGGCAATGTCAGTCCAGCTCACACAGACACAGCAAATGGATGAAAATCAAGGAAAAGCAACACTTTCAAGACGTTTTTCAACCGGCGTGACCCATGTGAAAGTGTTGAAAAGCTGAATAATGTGATCACTATTAATCACTATTAATAACTATTCAAACTTTTGACAACACGATTAGAACACTATGCAGTCATCGCACTTTGTGGCTCACCAATGTTTTCCATGTTCATGGTGATGGTCTCTCCAGTCATGGGATAGAGGCTGAGGACATCCTCAACCTGATCGTTCAGCTCGAACGGATGGCCGTAGAAAGTGGCGGTCTGGATGTAGTCCTGGGCTCCGATGCTGGACACGTGCCACGTGGCAACTTCACCATTGCAGAAGCCCAAAAGTGGGCCGGTCTCGAAGGAATAACCGTTAACGGCTGCAAAGAAATTCAAATTTCATCCATCCATAACACGTCATTTATTGAGGAGAGGAAGTATTTATTACGTCCTAATATCACTTACTGTGCATGACGTTGGATTTGTAAAAGTCAGAGTCTGCCTGGTGAACTTTAGATCGATCACAATATTGGCGAATGTTATCCTCCAGGTACCAGCTCTTGTTCTCATCAAACACAGCAAACATGGCGTGCTGCTCCTTGTCTGCTTTCAGCTGTGCCATCAAACAAAAACATTCACTTATTGTCACATCTGGTGTGGATTTCCAGAACATTATTGACATCATATTGGTCCATATTAATCTAGTGCTGATCTATGCCCGTGTATTCTAGTTTATTCTGGTTTTTGCTGATCTGACACCGGTCCTTAGTAGTCTTGTGCTGGTTTATACTCATGTTTTCTGGTTTATACTGGACTGATGCTGATGTTTATGATGGTTTGATGCATATTTATTGGTTATTATTGCTGGTCCGTGCTGGTTGGATGACAGTTTGTGGTCATCTATGTTGACCTGATGCTGGATTATGCCAGTCTTTGCTGTACGCAGGTCTCATATTTGCTCATGTTGGTCTGAGCCGGTTTGATATAGTTTTATGAAAGATTGTGATGTCTGACACTTGTTTATGCACACCTGAATCTGCTTTATATTGATCTGTACTTGTTTCATACTTTTCTATTCTGATTTGTGTGGGTCTGTTTTGGCCAATACTAGTTTGATGCTGGTTTAGCTGGCAGCCTGATGTGTTTTATTCTCAGAAGCTATTCTCAACTGTTTGTTTTATGTTGACCTGTTTCCTAAACTGCTTATCATGCTAAGAGAGTTTCACTCTCCCATCATGGATGTTGAAACAGCACTGGGGAAAGAGTTTACCTGCACGTTCCTGACGTTGAGGGACTGACCCTTGCAGATGAGGATGGGTCCGATCAGTCCGGAGGCGATGTCCCGCGGAGTGTCCACCGCGCTGTGGTACATTCGGGTCAGACACCGGGGATCTCCGGGCAGCGGTTCGTCCTCCTCCACCACTCGCCACACATAGGTGTGTGTCTCGCCTGGCAGAACGCCGTGCGAGTGGTTTCCTGACAACCACGATATAAAAAAACCAAAAACAAAACATGAACCATCATCGGAATACTGATACAGATACTGAGTACAGATTAAACAAGGACAGATCAGCTCGTACTGGTGTTTTCATGGTTTGTGTAATGAGTCTACCTCCTTCTGGGTAGTTGGCTCCCTCTTCAGACTTCTCTATTGTCAGGCCGTGTGGGTAGATACTGTAGGGCCTGGACGCCATGTTCTTAAAAACAATCTGAAACAGAAGAGGAGCATGAGAGAGGACACACAGTCTGTGAACACAGCTGAACAATTCCGACTCTCTCGTGTGTTCAATTTGAAACCTGGATGACTTTAAGTCATTTTGCTTCTTGAGAAAAGAGACTTTCAGTGGTAGCATTTATATGAAGTTTGCATTATTGTTGTTTATTGTGCAGCAATAGTATCTAGATATTTAAAATGAGATTAACACAGCTCTTAAAGTCCAATATATATACGAACATAAACAGTTTATGATGCATCTATCAAGCTTCACTTACAATTAAGGATGGTGAACATTTCATTACATTTTCATCTGTTTTTGTACCTGATTTTCAAGGTTTCAACTTCTTTAGCTTTTTTAGAGTTTTCATATTTTAGCTGTTTTCACAATTTTTGCCTCTTTTACAAAGCATTTTTATGCTTCTGACCTTAAGCTGTTTTAGTAGGTTTTTTTTCCCCCATTCCTTGAGGTTTTAGCTGTTTTTCCTCATTTCATTTTAGCTATGGGTAGCCGCAAACAACGGCGATATGCAGTCTTTAAACCAGATAGTAATGAAAGTCTTCTACTTTTTTCTCACTACTCCACGTCTGCCTGTGAGAGATTTTCCAATTTTTTCTTTCTGCAAATAATTCTTCAGATTGGCGTGGTCAACTTTGTTTGTTCACTACACAGAATGCATTGCACACTATATTACATCCTCTCACCCCATCCTCTAGAAAGGGAGACCGCGGTTTTCAAGGGGACTCTCTTGATTGCTCTGGTTCAGAGTTCGTGGGCGTGTTGCTGTCGCCCAAATGAAATGGGTTTCCCCTGAATAGACTCTGGTCCAGACCACACAGGGGAAAGTGAACATGCTCTTATTCTAATTTCTCACCGTGATGACATCTCTGATTTGCGCTCTGATGACGGGACCCACAATCCCCAGCTCGTTCTTCCTCTGCTTGGTCTCCATTCTCTCAGTGAAAGACTCGTTTGTGTACAGCGTGTACACCGCCTTCTTGTATTTGGAACCCACCCGGGTTGATGACTGTGTCAGATACTGTAACCTGAAATCTCTGCACGAAGAAAAATTAATGAATTTTAATGCACAGCTTTGACATTTCCTTCTAACGTGCGTTTAAATTGCCACTTACTCATCAATATGTTCATGCATGTTTGGTGCGTAGTCCCACATGATCTCCTCGGCTGCTATGTGGTACTTCCACTCCCTGCTCTGGCGCTTCTGTGCGATGGTCAACTTCCGGCGGGGGGCTTCGAAGCCATCACACTTCATCACGTCCACGAAGGCGTGCATGCCACCTGCAAAAGTGCACAGCACATTGTTCCCATCTGTCTGTGGAGATTGTACTTATCTGAGAATGGAGCGGTGAGCTCACCCTCCATGTGCTCGAAGGTTTGCGAGGAGAGCAGCCAGCGTCCAGTGTGCGCGGCCACCATGCTGACGGTCGCGGTGGCCCCGCTGATCAGACCCACCGAGGACACTTTGTGGCCGTTCTGCTGCAGCACCTGGCCATTCATGTGCACAGAGAAAACCTCAGGCTCCGAGCTCATGCCCAGAAGATGCAGGCTGACGGACGAGTGAGCGCAGATGGAGACATCTGGAAAGAAGAAGAATACGGCTCACTTTGATGGAGTTTTATCACAATGATACTCCCACTTTCCCCTCAGATTGGTTCAATAGTGACCCCCTCATGGTCCTCCCCATCCTGCTACCTCAAAGAAGCCCTAGACCTCAGGTTGCAAACTACTGGTGCGGGATTTAATTACGCACCAAAAAACCGGCGGAAGAAAAATAATAATTAGAAAAATAAACGCTCTCCTGAGAATAGTAATTTTTGTGCCTTGCCATAGGGTGATTGTTAGGGTTAAAAACGTTGCGGGAAAATAATATAATACTGAAAAAAAACATATAGGACGGAAACAATAAAACAATGAGCAATCAAACAAATTGTAAATAAATAAATAAATATATAAATAAATAAATAAGTTCTCTCAATATTTGAATGTCCACGTGTCATTTTGAAAGTAGATTTATGTTACTGGCACATCAGTACTACTACTAATAATATTACTACTAATAATAATAACTTTATTTATATAGGACTTTTAAGAACAGTGGTTTCACAAAGTGCTTTAAAGTGAAAACACAAACAAAACAAAGTAATAGTCAGGCGAGACAGAGCAGACAAGCACTAATTAAACAGATGGAAATTACAGACAAGGGGCATCATTTTGTTGAAAATAGTTAAATGGAATAAAAACAAATAAAACAAAAGGTAAGCTTCAGTTAAAAGCGAGTCTATAAAAATTGTTTTTTAAAGGAGATTTAAAAGAAGTCACTGATTCTGCAAGCCATATCTCCTTGGGCAGGTCATTCCAAAGTCGGGGGGCCTTGGTGGAGAATGCACGGTCACCCTTAGATTTAAGTTTTGACTTTGGAATGACCTGAAGAGATCCATCTACAGCATAACATAAGGATCTAAGGCTGTGAGCTGGCTTGTATGGGGTCAGTAGATCAGTAATATGACTGAGGGGCGAGACCACAAAGAGCTTTAAAAGTAATCAACAAAATCTTAAAATCAATTCTCAAACGGACAGGGAGCCAGTGGAGGGAAGCCAGGATAGGTGTGATGTGTTGTCGCCTGTTAAAACCAGCAAGAAGCCTAGCTGCTGCATTCTGGACCAGTTGGAGACGATGAAGGAGCTTTGAAGGGACACCAGATAAAAGGGAGTTGCAGTAGTCGAGGTGAGTGAAGATGATTTCTCTGCTGGCTCATCAGTGCCCGGCCATTTTTACATCAGTGTCCTATATTTGTAAACGTGTGTGTGTGTGTGTGTATGTGTGTGTGGTTGTGTGGTTGCGTGTGGTTGTGTGTATTCATGTGTTCCATTTGTCTTTTTGTTGTTGTTGTTGTTTTTCAATGTATGAAGTACTTTGTGGTACAAAACCTCTAATAAAGGTGCTATACAAATGAAGTTTGATTTGATTTGATTTGATGAGGGAAATTAATAAGTTTATCCAGGTCAGGGTGAGAGAGCGTTGGCTAAGGCTAATTTGAATTTGAAGGCTTTTTGATGTTGGGAGAAAAACTGAGGTCAGGATCAAATAAAAGTCCGAGGATTCTGGTGACGGGCTTCACATTGGAGGACAATGGACCAAGGTTGTTGGCAGACAGCCTATTGTGTGTGTTTGGGGGGTTGAAGAGAATGATGTCAGATTTGGAGTGATTTAGTAGGAGAAGATTATGAGCCATCCAACGGTTAATGTCATTTAAAATAGCGGCTAGGCCTCCCGCGTCAGCAGATCTCAGAGGAAAAGTATATCTGTGTGTCATCTGCATAAAAATGATAAGAAACTTTATGTAGTTGAATTAAAGGAACAAGACGGAGTAAATAAACGAAAAATAAAATTGGACCGCATGAGCGCATTGCCAGCAGGTTACAGGAATATAGTTTTTTGTTCACACCGACCGGGCAGAGTCCCCTTGGTGTATCCGTTGATGGTGTACTTGACGTGGCCGTCTGGGGAGAAGCCGCTGGGCGTGTGCTTGCTGGCCGTCTCATCAAAAACCCCGAAGAGAAAGACGAACTCGTCTTGAACTCCGATCTGCATCCTGGAATCGTCGAGACTTCCTGCATAGAGGAGAGAGAAACGTGATCAAACAAGGTCGATCGAAAACACACGACAAACACGTTCAAAATTCCGTACCCGCTTTGCAGACGAGCAAAGCGCCGATGAGTCCGGAGTTGAAGTCCTCCACCACGTTCTGGTGGGAGATGTAGGTGTAGGTGAGGCAGGCGGGGTCGTTGGGTCGGGGGGAAACTTCCTCCGCGGCCTCCCAGTAGTAAACATGCTCGTCCCCCGGCAGCACCACGTCGTCCTCCTTCTCCTTCTGCGACGTGTTGTCGAAGTAGTGCGCGCCTGCAGGACCGCACCAAGAAATGAGTTCATACAGCTCACATTTTCTTGTTTTCATTATTTCATCTCTCATTTTTATCTGCTTCTCATTTGCTTTGGTTGTCTTTGTTTTCTTAATATTTGTTGACTTCCTTTTCTTCTTTTTGTCAGTTTTATCTTCTTTGCTTTCTGTTCTTTTTTCCATCTATGTTTTTGTCCTGATTATCTTCTTTATCTTCTTCTACTTCATTTCTTTCTTTGTCATCTTCCTCTTCCATGTTTTCATTTATTTCTTCTTCTTCCTCGTTTCTTTTTTCGTCATCTTCTTCACCTTGTCTTCTTTTTCCAATCAGAATCCCTCATCTTCGTCTTCTTTTTTCTTCCTCTTTGTTTCCATTATTTCATCTACATTCTTAACTTCTCATTTTCTTTCATTGTCTTCGTTTTCTTCATCTTTGTTTATTTCTTCTTCTTTCTGTTGGTTTTCATCTTATTTGTTTTTGTTGTCATTTTCTGTTAATTTTTCATCTACGTTTTCGTGCTGATTATCTTCATCATCTTCTTCTTCAACTTGTCTTCTTTATCCAATCAGAATCCTTCGCCTTCATCGTCTTCTTCTTCATTTTCTTCATCTCCTCCTTCTCCTTTCTCTTCTTGTTGTTTGTCCTTGTTTTCTTTACCTCTATCTACATGTCGGTCTTCCTCCTCTTTGTTGATTCCTTTTCCTGTTTTCTTCTTTTTTACTTTCATCTTCTCCTTAATCATCTTCTACATCAACTTCTTCTTCCTCTTCTTCTTGATCCTTTGTATTGTCTTTGCCTTCATCTATTTTCTTTTTCTTCTATTTCATTTGCGTTATTTTCATCTAATTTTCTACATATTTTGTCCAAATCTCCATCTTATTGGTCTTCCGAATCTTTTCCTGTCATCTTCTCCTTCACCTTCCTCTTCCTCTTGGTAGTCTTTGCTCTCGAGTCTGTCTTCTTCCTCTTCATTTGCTCGTCTTCTCCTCTCTTGTCTTTCTCACCTTATATTTGTTCATCTTAGTATTTTTTTTTTCTAGCATTCTTATTTTGTTGTTTATATTCAGAATTCAATCGAATTGCCTTGTTGTTGTAAAGAACTTTATCCACATATAAAGATCCTTCTCAAGTGGACAATATATTAAAAGTTAATTAGCTTTTAGAACCAAAATACAGTTTAAGAATATTCCAAGTAAAGCAAAAACTTCATTAAAAAAAAGCAATTTCCTGCAATGTTCCTCTTTTTGCATTAAGTGCAAATAAAAAAAGTTCTGACTCCTAATTCCCTAAATCCACAATATCAGTAACCTCTGATTTTCCATGTTTAATGAAGTAAAGAGGGATTTTGGTTTGGCTTCCTGTTGGACTTTGATAATCAACCCGTCCTGGTTAATGTTTTGGGAGAACACAAACAAAGCGTTATTTGTTTTCTTGGCTGATCTTGTGTAATTCCTCCAGTCAGTAACATCATGAGTTTGCACGCTGACCCCGCGGAGGCCAGCTCACAGTTTCTGGTTTCCGTCAGCTGGTTAAAGCGGCGCTCACCCTCGGACTGTTTCCCGTAAGCCACGCCGTGTGGGTGGATGCTGTAAGCTCCGCTCGCCATGTTTCTGAATGTCACCACAATGGTCTCACCGATCTCTGCCCTCAGCGTGGGCCCGAGCAGACCTGTGCAGGCAGGTGGAAAATATTTCAGTGAATCATCGCTGCCTTTCCTTGTAACTCCTGTTGATTCATAGAATGTTACTGATCAACCTAACGAAGGTTTACATCATTGAATGTAAAGGCCTGGGATGAACACAACTCTTCATAGCTAGATTGTTCTCCAGCTTCTAGTGACCTCAACGTAGAATTAACCACAATTTCTCAACAGACCACATTGTACCCCCTAAAAATCTCTGAACCAGGCAATAAAACTGTTTCACACACCCCCTACCACAGGCCCCTTGACAATATATTTCCACTTGTAGTCAAAAACTAAGTTTAATGGTTTTATAAAATGTGTCAAGTATAAATAAACCTGAATGTAAGTCGTGTCACATGTCTGACCAGAAGAGAACACCAATCTGTTTTATTTGTCGGTTCATTGAAAGGCTTCAAATCAACATTCAGTAACTAAGAAATGTCCAGTTTGAGAGCTGTGTGCTACAGACTCCTAAACTTCAATCTGTGTGTTCTGCAGCGCTTCTCACGTTGGTGATGTTGCACTAAAGCTTAATTATTGTACGTCTCTATTAAACGTCTACATTGTACTCATCAAACTCTCAAAGCAGCTGAGCCATCTTCACTGTTGGATTTATTGTTTGTACAATCCTAGAGGCTTTACCATGTGACAAAGCCACCCCCACCCCCCCATTAAACTTAATCAACAACTAGAAATGTGCCTAAATAATGCCCACTTATTGTATATGATATTTGACACTATCTATCTATCTATCTATCTATCTATCTATCTATCTATCTATCTATCTATCTATCTATCTATCTATCTATCTATCTATCTATCTATCTATCTATCTATCTATCTATCTATCTATCTATCTATCTATCTATCTATCGTTGTTGTTGGTTTTGTTTTTACAATTATGAGCCTTCACAACTTCCTCACTGTACATTTTCCACATAAAAGACATTTAATAATTTGGGATTATGACACCACGAAATAAAAGACGGTGCCTATAATACAACTCTGACATTCTTGCTTACCTTCTCCTATATCACATAGACCTATTTAATGAAATGTTTCCCCCAAAACACCCGTTTTGAGTACATTTGAATACTTTTCCCACAGAGCCTACTGATCATAAACATGTTTTTAAGGAGCTAGGGTGAGTTTTGTTTTCATAATTAGAAGCCAGACAGACAGACAGTGTGCTCATGCAATCCTCAGACATTTACCTAACCAGGGTGGATGAGTCTTCGCCTGTCTGAAGCCTTCATCATACTCCCGAAAGACCACTTTCCTATATGTGGGACCGAACCTGAGGATGGTGGAAAAACACACAGAGAGAGAAAAGAAACGAGAGGGAAAATTACCACATGGAGTGTGAAAATATGCGGCTGTGTGATTTGCTATACATTGTGTGGTGTGTGTTGCATAGAGTGTATAGTGATTGTATCCAATTTGCTTGAAAATGCAACAAAATGACAAGACAAGTGATGAAACGATGATCTTACCCGCTGGTATCATTGTTCCCGGAGTAGCTCCAATCTATCTCAACAGCAGCAATGTAATAGTGTCTCTCTCTGGAGGCAGAGGGCTCGGTTTTAATGTGACGGACCACCAGGAGGACCAAGAGGGGCAGGAGCCAGTCGGCACCGGCCCAGGAACGAAGCCTCATCTCTGGGATTAATAATCCTGCAGGTGAGACCAGCTGGGTGCTTTGGAAGAGAATGAAGAAGATCTGAGACTGAGAGGTCGGCTCTGTGTTTTATCAACCACTGACACACACACAAACACACACACGGTCACAGACAGGCACTCACAAGTGTGTCCAAACGTTATGTCCCAGGGCATTGAACTGTGCCTTTTTTTTTTTTTTTTTTTTTTTTTGGGTTCCTCGTAATAAAAACCGTATGTGTTTTGCTGTGAGTCATTCTTGCAGGGTGTGCTCTTTCCCATCATGTCTGGAAAAGCAGATAGACAATGAGTCTTTAAAAAAAATAAATAAACAAATTACAACTCGAGTTTTCTCTGACCTCATAATGTCCCTCAAAATATATATGAGATGGAAAGTGTGACATATCATAAGAGCAATAATAAAAATGACACTTTTAATGAAACTATAATTGTAATTATGCAATAGTTGATAGAGATATTTTTCATTGCTTCCAAACAGGTGACAATATAAGCATCAAACTTACATACAAAGTTGATGTAATACTCTCTTCTCAGCGGTACTCTTTTAAAATACCTCATGTTTTCTTTAACAAATTATTTATTCCTCACGTGTAGAACAAGTCTCACAGTGCTGTGTTTTGTTTGGATGGCAGCTAATTCCTATGTTCTCTTTACATTGTTGGTATAGTGCTGAGGTCTGGAACCTTTATGACCAAAAAAGACATTTTCACAATTTAACACCACATAAAGTTTGTGTGGAGCCTCAAAATGTGCGAATTATCTGGAAATAAGAAAAAAATATGTAAAAGAAAATTGCTTGACACACAAAAACTGAGGTTGTATTCATGATGTTTCATAGCTACAATTCAGATGTGCTTCATTACATTTTAGTTATTGTGGCCTTTTTTGGAGATTGCTTTTTATCGATTTAATTTTTTTTCCTTGACATTGAATGCATGACAGTTGGGGCTCTTTATTTAGCAGTTAAAGAGTTTGATTCGAGGTGAGATGAAGGAAAGAAAGATTTGAAGACAGTCAAGTTTCTGTTTTAATAATTTGTTGGCACACATGTGAAATTTGGAAAGTTGAGATTTTAGCTGAACAACCCACAACTTCCTGAATTTTGCTGTAGAATGTCCAAATAGATGTTGGCTTTAAAAATGAATGAGCCCTGAAGGTCTGGTGAAAATGCTATTCTCTGAAAAGGTGAATGTTTGTGTGTGTGTGTGTGTGTGTGTGTGTGTGTGTGTGTGTGTGTGTGTGTGTGTGTGTGTGTGTGTGTGTCTGTCTGTCTGTCTGTCTGTCTGTCTGTCTGTCTGTCTGTCTGTCTGTCTGTCTGTGTTAGAGATCACATAGAAGACAG
>OMNM01035685.1:21479-34132 GCA_900302745.1 Parablennius parvicornis | reverse complement strand
ATAAGCATGAGTGCAATCTGTGATCAAGTGTTTTTAAGATTTTCATGTTCGACTGAGAATTTGTAAGTTCCAAAACGGTCCTCTGTTTGCTCTTATGTCTTCGATGTGCATGAATACATGGGGGGAGGGGGTCTTTTGTGTAGAGTGAGCGTTCAGAGTCCACAGTGGGACATAAACTGGTAGGTGAAATCTAACCAATATGCAAAGCAGCGTTTTCCCTCTACAGCCAGCAGTATTTTCAGACATGAAGGGAGAAGAGGAGACATCCAAAGATAGGAAGTTTCGATCAGTTAATGTCAGACTGATTTGAGTACGTTAACTCAAAGCAACCCAAAAAGGCAGACGAGTGGAGTCCACTGTGTCACATGATCAGAGTTCATCTTTCATATCTCTCTCCTTTTAAACACTGAACCAATTTCTGCCACTCCCTATTTTATTTGAAGCAGCAGGCCAGGTGAGGGGGGCCACATCTGTAAGAGGTAAATTACATATTTGCCCTTTGAAGACCCATCTGCTTTGTGTATGAATAACATTTTCATTTCCGTTCTTTGTGGTTGGCATTTCAGGTTCAGGGAACCAAAGCAATCAGGACTGGATTAATAGTAGAACTGATGCCTGAGGGTGAATCGGGGAATACATGCATGAAAGAATAACAGAAATATGGAAATTGGCTTTTCTTTTCACCAAACTCCACTTGAAGTGTTGACTATAATCAGAGCTACACTGCGGCCTGTGTGGAAGTCACTCAGGTGGCAGGTGGCGGCGCATATTGAACCATACTCTGGAATATATTTTTCAACAGTTTCAAAAGCAATTACGCTTACTAAAAAGGCCAAATGATTTCTAAAGTCAGACCTAAATAGCACAGAGCTCTTCTCTACTCTTCTAACGTAGGCATTAGTCAATAGGAGTCACATTAGTCCAATTTATAGTTTCATTCATTTCGTTTATTTATTTAAAAGGGACCGTGTACAATTTGAACAGAAATGTTACCATTTGATGCATCGTACCAGATTTAGCCAGAGGCTAATTCGCATCTGCAGTCCCGTGGCAGTAAAAGACAATCCACACATAACAAAGACATTCACAGGACAATGTTTAACACACAGAGACGCATACCAAGACATTAAACCAGTTATTGTCCCGTAAGAAAAGTCGTGTTCTCGGGTGCCTCAAGGTCTAATAGCGATCTGTTTCCTCACATCATCGGTTCATCATGTCAGAAGGGGATCGCGTGACATAATGTGCTTGTGACCTTTGGCATGAGTGACAAACTAAAGTGGCTGTGACAAAAAAGATCATGCAAGTTTTCATTATTTCACGGGTTGTACTCGCTGAAACATGCACCTGGAATTCCTCCCCTGAGCAGAGTTGTTTGTTTTGGGTGAGTCACTTCACCTCCAATTGAATTATTTTATCACAGAAAAAGACGGACTACTGTATGACTTAAAACCACGTCTGAACTGGATGGTAAGGTGAAATGGATGGATGGATGTTTTAAAACTGTGAAAAATTGAAAAAAAGATGCCTGAATACATTCTTTCTTTCAAGAATATTTTATATCAACTGAACAGAAATAAACAGCAGAACAGAATGACAGCATTTCATATGATTGCATGTTCGTCTGGATGCTTCCAGAAGTTTTTTTTTTTTTTTTTTTAAGTTCCTGGCGTCACCGTAACTGCAGAAATTTCCAGGGTCAGGTCTCATTCAATGTCTAGAGATTGTTCAGGAGCATTCGAGTGCCGTGGACACATGATAGGTTTGAGTCTTCATCCTCCGCTTCATCTCTCTCATCATCTGACAAACAGCCAGAGGGTAACAGCAACACACCGAGGTCCAGTCCTCACACACACTTCCCTGTGAATACAGGGCAGACACACACACATACACATGCAAACACACAGAAACAAAAAAAAAAAATACAAACACAGAAGGAACACAATCATAGTGTCAATTATTTCATGTAAAATTAGGACAAAGTGTGAGAAATGATAGTCATAAAATGATGTTTCTGCCTTCAGATTCAAAATGAGCAAATGTATATATATTTTTTTTACTGAAATAAGGGAATGTGTTACTCTAAATTGCATATGAGGATTTTTCTTTGGGTTAATGAAGATTCTAAATGACTGCATGCTCTCTTTAGTTTACATTCACATAGTCCTGAGCTTGTCTGAATAAATATTTGATCTGTGTGTCAAGAGACTCTCTAAAAAGCGGCGCACATATTCACGTCCCAATGTGGATAATACAGACTCTCACCCGAATCTTGAAACGCTCTCTTATCCCAACTCGCATGGCAAAAGTGGAGCCCGGTAGCAGAGGCAGGCACACACACTCCCCATACTGGTGAGCGACACTCAGGTCCAAACAGCAGGGCGTCAGAGCCCCGAGAATACCTGCAAACACAGAGAGAACACAGTGCAAGCAATGTGTGTGTGTCTGTGTGTGAATATTTATATCATGCACACAACTAAAGCGAAAATCAATATTTGTGTCTGACTTTTTTATTTTCGAGAAACGAGTTATTAAATGTTTTTTTTTTTGTTTTTGTTTTTTGCTCAGTGTTCCAAAGAAACATTTTCTCCCTTCATTTAATATCTTCTACTTTTAGGGGTTGAGATGGCAGATCATCTTCTTTCAATTCTCTCTCTGGAGTGGAGTTTTAAGATTTCCTCCGGTCTTTTCACCAGGGAGCTGCATCCTTAACTTTTTTTTTTTTTTTTTTACTACATTCATAACTAAACTATCTCAACCTCATCTCTCTCAATTTGCCAGATAAGCGGTACCTTTTTCTACTCACTCCTAACCCTGTTCATTCTGCTCACTTTCAGTAAGAAAAAACGTTGACGTCATCAGTTCTGCCACCTCCAGTTCAGCCTCCGGTGTGTTGGTGAGTGCCACCAACGCTCTATTCTACACTTGATGATCTTGGGAGAAAAAAAAACAAGCTAAGTAATTAGTTTCCATGTGACATTTTGAAAGAAAACACTTGCAAAGAATATAAAAAGCAAGTAAATATGGGGAGACTGACGTTTTTTTTAATGGAGGTTTTATGAAAACTGAACCGAGATCAACAAACTGGAAGAACTCTAGTTGGAACACAGATGAATTCAGACACATAGAGCCCAGGAGACAAGTAAAAAGTATTAAAGCATAGCTATCAAAAAAAAAAAAAAAAAAAAAAAAAAAAGCTGTGTAGCCTGTGGGTGTTTGACTCTGGATGCCTGCTGGTGTACAAAGGGAAACATTTACACTCAAAAATACAATACGTTCAAAAGAGTTTCATTCAGAGATGAATGCTGTGCTCCAACTGTACAATTCAGGCAGAAAAAAAAAAAATTAAAAAAAAAAAAGAACTCAGGATGGTTGCTGAAAAGCCGCCCAGTATACTCTCAAGACTGCTACATCAGCAAGGAAGTGGCTGAGTAATGATCTGGGGTTGAATAGTGTGAAGTGAAAAGCAAGGTCCCTTTAGGATCGCCAGAAGTGCCAATGTGACCTCCGCAAGATATATCATCCTGATCTTTACAATCTGTTGTATTAAAAAAAAAAAGTCCTTTCACACAAGAAAAAACACCGTGTCTTTGGTTGCAATGACTCAATATAGAGTAATGTGGCAGGCATCACTGACAAAAACAAAACGAAACATGGAAGATCTTTCTGAAAAGGGAGTAGTCATCGGATTTAAAACGTAATTTTGCTGGATACTGGAGCTAATCTCAGCTGTCTCGTGGAGAACTCAGAGTACAATCTAGTCACCAGCCAATCACAGAACAAACCAGGACATTCAATCACACTCTTAAATTCACATCTATGATCAACTTAGAGTCATCAGTGGACCTTAAATACACGTTCCTGTGCTGTGGAAGAAAATCCCTTCATCCATGTCCTATACTGCTTTATCCTGTTGAGGGTCAGAGGGCGCTGGAGCTGATCAGCAGCCTATATAGGCGAGGGCAGGATACACCCAGCACAGGCCACCAGTCCGTCAGACGACCACACACACTCGCTTTCCCCACGCACATGCAAACCCCTCAACTGTAGTTCTATCCTGTCATTTTTAGAATGTTTATCAACAACCATTTTAATTTGCATTATAGATTGACATCAATTCAAAAACTTCCAGATGGTTTAAAAAAAAATAAAAATAAAAAAATTTAGTAAGAATGTCATCTGCATAATAATGTGGAACCCAGAGCGCTAACGTCACGAGTGGGGAAGATCTGCGGGGTGAATGAGTGCAGTGCTTCACACAGTGTGTGCTTGTGTAGTTTGCGTTACATGTTGTCCGGTCTTCACAGACATCAAAAAGGCTCGTGCTCCAGCCGCCTCCCGTCTGCACGATGGTGGTGATGGTGGTTGTGGTGACGCCGAGGCCGGGCTGCCTGAGTACAGGTTCCATGACGGAAGGAGCTTTGTCTGGAGTCCAGTTGACTTCACCATCCGTGCCTCCAATGGAGGAAGAGACGCCTGGACGTCCTGGTCTGACATGATACGATTCAAATAGATGAGGCATTTTTCACTGATTAACAGTCTTTTGAACTTTTGCTGGAGCAGAAAAAGCAAAAACGGGGAGTTTGACGAACAATGCTTACAAATATGTATGTTTCTTTTGTATTGTCCTTCATGAAAGAGGTTTAAATGAATAAGCAGCAGTATTCGAAAGCAGAATGAGATAAAAGAGTTGTTAATCGGCTCTGCTGTGTTCAGAGGTGACAACGATGCGTACTGGTAGGGACACAAACAAAAAAAAAAAAAAAACACTTACTGGTGTGTGACTGCCGTCTCCTCCATGACTAGGAGCGACTGGCATACAGAGCAATGAGACGAGGAGACGAGAGAGGAGAGCGAGCGGAGAGTCAGCAGGAATGAGGAGGTGGA
The DNA here is from genome assembly GCA_900302745.1 of Parablennius parvicornis. Classification (NCBI taxonomy): domain Eukaryota; kingdom Metazoa; phylum Chordata; class Actinopteri; order Blenniiformes; family Blenniidae; genus Parablennius; species Parablennius parvicornis. The sequence goes on along the minus strand of OMNM01035685.1, from coordinate 29,245 downwards.
GGAGGAGGAGGAGGGGGCAGAGTGACACTTTCCCAGCGAGAGGGTGTGTGTTGGAGCAGATAAACCAGCAGTCAGATGGCTTGGCCAGAAGCTGTGTGACAGAGATAAGTCTCATAGTTGTCTTCAGCCTGAGACTTTCACTGTGCGCCCTGCTAATTCAGCAAATGCAGAAAAGGGCAGATACACATCGGGGTGCATGGACATGACTGTCTGGTCTAATAATGTTGGATTAATGGGAGAGTCGGGGCCAGCAGATCTCTGGATCCTGAAATCTTGCAGGAAGCAGGCTAATTGCTGGCAGCGTACACACATTTTAACAGATCTCTGTGGCAAGCATGGGCACAAACACAAAGGAATAAGCCTCACAGTTTGACATTTGTGTGATGTATTATAAAAGACCGACTGTAAATGTTAGCCTTCCCCTTGAGGCAGCTGAAACAGTCTTTACAGTGAAAAGTTGGGAGGTGACAGATGTATTGTAGATACAATACCCAAATGTTTATGTTTTGCCTGGGAGAGGGTAACACAGAAATAAACAGGAAAAGAGATGTGAGGGGCAGAATTGTCCAAAATAAAACCAGTGGCCCAAAACCAGCCTGTCTAATCAGTCTTTCAATACAATTAACTTCTAATAATGTATCCACTGAGAGCAGTGATAACACACTACTGAGAGCCAACACGGGACAGCGGATTCCAGCAACGCCTGTAATTCAAGAATTGTTACCTCATTTCATTCATCTCGAGTTCGTGCATCTGTGCACACTAAAGACGGCAGAAATCATGCAGCCTATCTTACATACACAGATAGATTGCTATCTAAAAAAAATACATTCTGTCATTTTCATATACAAAAAAAGAATTTGAGTTAATGTAATTGAATCGTGTCACACAGGTAGATTGAATCACTTTTCATCATATTATCTGAACATGTATTCGAATGAACTATTTAACGACAAAGTCAACATGCTAATGTTAATCAAGCATGTTTGTGATATGTCAACTGAACAACTGCTTAGTAGATTTTTTTTAAGTAAGACAAACACTTTGCTGTTGCTCAAGTTTTTTTCTTGCTTCCGCAAATCAAAATGTACAAAAATAAGCCTGCCATGCATCAACCAAATACACACCGACGCATACACACACTCAAGAGAGATCATCACATTGACACCCAAACCAATGAACAATCACCTGGTCATAAAAGACCCTGAATTGCCCCTCGGTGTGGATGTGAGTGTGTGCGATTGTCCGTCTTTGTGCGTTTGCAGTGTAGAAACCGGGTTGATGAATTGTGTCGTTGGTAAACGTCTTTATATATTCTGTAATGAATGTATTTTTAAAAAAAATTGGCATACACTGAAGTCGACTGTTTAAGAACCTTTATTTTTTCTTCTTCTGGAAAAGTCCAACCAGATCCAACCTCGACGAGAAAAAAAGGGAAAGTCGTGTGATGCGCTGACCGAACACGAGTAAGTTATAACCTCATCGATGTAAAAAAAAAAAACGACTACAGACACATTTCCATTCATATGAAAGCATCAGGCCCTCTATAGGTAGCAGAACAGAATACAGTGAGTGGCTGGCCAGGCACAGGCCTGATTTGTTGGTAAGTATTTGTTCTAAGCGTTTCAGAAAAAATTACTTTTAAAGTGTCAAACCTGATTTTCGTTGACTATTTGCTTATTTGCGATGCTCGACATGGAAAGTTGACCTTCAGGAAAAATGACGTACTTTGGAAGCAACCATGACAAAAAAACAACAACAAAAAAAAAATACTTATTGAGATACTGTAAATGATTTTCAGAATCTCCCTCTCTGAAAAACTGTATTTGTGCGGTAACCCAAACCAAAATCCGAATGTAATTGTACTGCAAACATATCTTGTGTTTTGGAAAATGAAGACGGAAGCGAAAGTTTTCAGGTCCCAAAAGCTTCAAGATTCCCTGAGGTCACATTCAGCAGTACAGTCACCAGAACACGAAACAGGAAAAGAAAGAAAAAAAATACATGAAGGAAGGCATCTACAGGTGACTAAAAAAAATAAAATAAAATAATTGCCAATTCTGTTGAGACTTTTTTTTATGATGCGTTTCAGTCGTTTCCGGAGAGGTGACGTGTGAATGTGCCCCCGCGTGCCTGCGTGACAGAGAGTGAGACGTTTTCCTAATTGACCAGATAAACCAGAGTGTCCCCGATGTCGGCGGTGAGGCCGTTGTCGGCCAGAGTGATCGTCTTCTCCTCCAGGTTGACGTTGAACACTGACGTGTTGGAGATGGGCAGCTTGCCTTTCTCTTCCTGGCCCAGGACGGGCACCCGGCGAGGCCCCGACACGGGGTCCTCGTACCGCATCAGCTTCACTCTGGACAGATCTGGGGGTTTTGAATATTAAGAATTATGCATTGCAAATGACGGCGAGCACGGGAGACGGAAGGTGATGAAGGAGGTCAGAAAGATACAAAGACAGATTGTCGAAGAGCGTAAACTGTCTTCGGAAGAAAACTGGCCGAACCCGCTCTCACAGAAGCTCACGCCTCTTAACATCAAACATGGGCGGGCTGTCGGAGCGGTTAAGATGCAGATTGTGAAAGCTTTCACAAAATAAATCTATTCAAAGCTGCTTGGCAGAGAAGAGTTTGCTAACTTGTCGTGGGCACTAGCAACAAAACTCAGCTCTGCTGCACATCCAACAAATGCAGGTTTCTTACAGATGGAGCACTCTGGAAAAATTCAAATATTGAGGTATTTTTTCTATATGTCTTCACTGTTTGTACATCAGGGTATAATAATGACACTAACAGAGATTTTTCTGAAAATGAAGCTGTCATCACACCACATCCCATCAAATACTGTAAAATAACAAACACACTTTTTAACGTGCCTACATATCTAAAGATGCTACATCAGATTCAAGTCTTGGCTCTGACTCTATCCTGAATAGCCTCCCCAGTTCCTGCCGGTAGAGAGCATCCCCGCAGCATGATGCTGCCACTGCCATGCTTTGCTGCAGGGGTGGTATTGACCTAGTTTCCTCCAAAACATGATGCCTGACTTTCAGATGTATTTTGTCAAACTGCCATGTGCTTTTTAGAAGTGGCTTTCATCTGGACGCTCGTCTATACAGGCCTGATTGGAGGATCAACCTCCTTCTTTCCCTCGTCATGTTGTCTAGATTTTGTCAGCTCGTTTTTAACAACCACTTGAATCTACACGGGCTGACCAGCGTTGCCAGATATGGCGGTATCCCCCCTATTTTGTGCATTCGTATGTTTGCGGTGTGAGCTTGATTTGGAGCTTTGTATAGAAGGCTGTGAAAACTCAATGTAGATGCAATTTCTACAGTTTTTGATTTTTAATGATTTGCAAACACTTGAAAAAGAAAAACGTCTTTCACATTGATATTATGGGGGTTTTATATGTAGAATTGTAAAGGGGGAAAAAAAAAAATGATTTCATTTTGAAACAGGGCTGTAACAAAGTAGAAAAAGTGAAGCACTGAATATTTTCCGGATGCACTGTACCACTCTGAAGTCATTTCACAGAGTCTTTAAATGCAGTTTGTCACACTTGGAGTGCTTTTTGGGACATCTCCATGGACGCAGATTTTCTCAGTGACTTAGTTTTGCCGTGTTGTTCTGCTGTTTCCAAAAAAGTATACAAAAGCCTGTTCTCCAAGGGACACTCTAAGTTTTAGAAATGCTTTTACACGTATGAGCCTTGCTTTGGAGCAGTTTTATTGCCAACGCCTGCAGAGAGATGCCTGAACTTAACGTCTCGGCTTTCCTCTGACAGAGAAAAATGCGAGTCCTCACGCATCGACGTAAGCCTCTCTAAACTTCTCGGAGTCATTTGAATTTCTCACAGGTGATCGCGACGGCAAGTTCTGTTCCGTTGCTGACACCGTGGAGCCTCAATGCACCAACACGCTTGATAATGAGAACGTTCTTTCTTGATTTCTGGAGTTTTTCAGTCATTTATTACAATGTTGTGAGCTAGATTCAACGTAGCCACTCTCTGCCCCTCTTTGTGTGTGATAATTGAGGCCCAATCGAGAAATCGACTAAGTGAGCTAGTTTGTGAAATTTACAACTCGACTTTCCCATGACTTGGCACAACAGTCGCAGGAATCTGGGTGATGAAAATTTCTCATAGCATGAGTGTCTTTGTTTATCTGAATGAGCTGCCGTGATGTTTTTCACAAGGACGATTAATCAGCGAACATCTGAATTGCATTTTGACTAAATTGAACCAAAGTGAGGAGTTAAAATATTGACGTGTCAAGAATAACTTGTTTTGCATATGGACAGTTTTGACAAACCTTTGATGAGTCTGTTGATCTTGGCCAGCCTTCTCACCACACTGTCTTTGGTGTCGCCTTGTCGGATGTCAACTTTAGTCGAAAACAAGCCGTTGCATGGTTGAGGGTTCACGAGAGACACGCAGACTCCAGGCTGGACAATCATGCAAGAAACAAGACTGATTTGTGAGTACATAAATGTTTTTTTGTTTTATTTATCACGGTGTGGATGGACACATCCACCTAAGTACCTGCGGAGGGAAAAATACGCACATACACTTAAAAAAAAAAAAATCGATAAACAGAACAACATGAGAAAGAAGAAAAATAAGCTCAAAATCATCCTTTGACACGGAGATAAAGTTTGAGCAGCCAACTAGAAGCTTTTTACCTCCGATCTGAAAACGCTGAATGGTTTCCCAGGGCAACAGTCCTCCTTCACTTTGTCATCACCGTCGCAGGCAAACAAGACATCAATCTGCTCCAACTGCCGAGGAAAACAACATCAAAAAGATAATCAGCACAGCACTCCACGCGAGATAGGGTTCATACAGGTTTGTTTGTCATGCGCGCTGACGAATGCTGGTGTTCTGCCACTTCTTATTGGAGAAACAAAGCAACACGACTGTAAACCAATAAGAGAGAAGATGAATAGTCTGCACGAGGCTGGCGTGAATTTACCAGACGAAAATTATTAAGATGCGAACAAAATCTTTAAATAAAAAAAAAACAAAGCATCGTGGCTGGATCACGGTGTTATAATTAATGATGATGAGGTATATGTATATCTCCTATCTTTAGGTATGATATATTGAAACAACATACTTTGATTCAGACATTTCTTTTTTGGACAAATATGAATAATTTCTGCAATGCTGTGAAGTCTGTGCTGGTTTCCCTAAAGGATCTTAAGGACTTGCATTTTTTTTTTTTCTGACTAGGCTAAGCCTCAGTGCAGACAAAAGTATTAAGGGATTTTCAGACTGACAGCTCCAGATTGTCTCAACTCACTTTTGCAGAAGTGTGAAACTCAGCCGAATAAAGCCGAGGTATTTCAGAGGAAAGCAAATGCCGCAACTGCATCCTATAGTTTTTCGTGTGCATTACAAAGACAAACAAGTCAAGTTTCTCCCCTTTTAGCTCTGCATTTTGAGGAGATCTGCGCTGGAACCTGTGCAGCAAGGTGTTTTCATTTCACCGAAAAACAAAAACGGAGTATGAGACCGCCGTCTTTGTTCAACACAATTCATCTCAAAAAGCCTGAGGTGTCGTTGGTAAGAACAGGCAGTTCTGAGTCGGGTTGCATCACAAAAGTGATTCGAGGAAAATGTCTGCCTACCTCCAGAGAGTTGGTTAAGTAGACCAAGTTCTCTGTGAGAACGGCTCGTTCGTTAAACTCCAGCTGCAGGTCCAACACTCGGGGTCCGTTCTTCTCCAGGTTTTCCTGAAGAGTGAAAAGCAGAAATAGAATAGAACAAGTCAATGCAGGATCTTATTTCTTCACTAAAAAAAAAAAAAACACACTTCCATGTGTATAATTTGGCATCACATGCAAAGTTCACGGTTACATTAATGCAGCAACAGCAAAATTATTCGGGGCGGGGGAGTTGTTTATAAGTCAAAAATATGCACACACACAAAAAAAAAAAAATCAAACAATGTGAGCTACGAGAGAAAACAACATGAAAGCTGCAAGACCAGCTTGAGAGACAGACCGCGGCCCAATCCAGAGCTCATCATGATTATTTATTAGCTCCATTCTGTTTGATCGCTGCGGTGAAACGGCAACACTTCACCAAAGCCCAGAGCACCTGCGAGATACGACGCGTGAAATTTTAATTAGCAACACGCTTCCGTTTCATTTACTAGCAACTTGACCTTTACCGAGTAACCAAGCTCCATAGAACAGTGACCAGAACCACAGCGCTACTGTTATACGTTTGTTATTTGTGATAGTTTCAGCAGTTTTCTTCTGGTGAATGCTGCCCGGAGATCAATAGAACAGATGGCGGAAATGAAACGGAATCCAGAAGCGACGCAGCTCAAATGTGTGACGCAAGGGTGAAAACTATGAACCGAGACATTCAGAACTGCAAGCCCAGTTGTTGACGCAAGAAAATCTAACTTTTTTTTTTTAAATCAATATTACAAAGAGAAAAAAAAAAGACCGACTGAGTCCGTCAATGTGTTTTGTGTTTTTTTTTATCAATAACCAGACTGAACACATATTCTTGGAATTCCTTTGTGAAGACAACGCGGCACTTGTTGAAATCATTTCTACAATTTTGCCATTGTTTGATACAAAGAGGGAAAAAAAAAAAAAGAAAGAGAAAAAAAAAGTGCGTTTGAAGACGTACACTACAAACTTTAAGCCAATTGGCAGCAAACGCAGGAGATGAGCCACCTCGTGGAAGAACTCTTGAGTTTCACCAAGCAGTGAACAAAAAAACAATAAAACAATAAAACAAAAAACAATCAAACACCGCAGGACAACTAAGATGTTTGGAATTGGTTACGAAAAAGGAATGGAGGAGGTAGAGAGGTGGCGGTGCAGCTGAGCTGTTTCACCTTGATCATGGCAACAAAAGGCATCACTCTCTTCATGTACTTCTTCAGCTCGGGCAGCGCTCCCAGCTCGGTCGCGATCACTTTGTTGTCGGGGAGGACGCCGTTGTTGCTCTGGAGCGGAATCAAGGAAAAAAAAAATAAACTGATGATACGATCGGTATACAATAGATTGAGAGGGTAAATTCTTCAAATGTGGACAACAATGACCCGTGCACTTTTTCAAATGTCAGACTCGACACTGCGCTGAATGTCAGGGAAAGTCTTGCAACCTTGTAGTGCTTGCCGAGCAGGGATAAGGCGCTGTGCTGCCACGGCGGGTAGCTCGTGGCCACGTAGATGTTGCAGTGGGACGGTTTGCCCGGTGGCTTCGAGTCACCTTTCTGTTGAAGAAAGACAAACGGGATTTACAAAATGCGAGACGACGATTGCAGACAAATGGCTGAAAGCATCTTGATGTTTTCCAGAAAAGACGGAAAACTTTTATTGTGAGATTATTTTCAATCCATGCAATTTTATTCCCCCCCAAAATATTTTTATTTAAACAGCATACAAATGATGTCATAGAAATCTCTTGAAGTTGCTGCTTTTTTGTTGAAGAGAAACAGTGGGTGATAATGAGAACACATGCAGGGGTGAACAAACCTCAGAACTGCAGCATCAATAACATCAATAGGTAAATAACTGAGACACACAACAGCAACAACAAAATATAATTTCCTTCATCATTTTGATTTAAATCCATTCCTAGTTAATATCGTCCATCCATATTCTCTCATTTACAAGAATCATATCTTTTGTAATGGTAAAATTGACATTTGCCTTATCGATTGCTTGACGGTCTATGATTTCATTTCCAGAACAAAGTGCTACTTTTTTTTTTTTTTTTTTTTTTTTTTTTTAAGGGGAG